>ML809304.1:70513-112001 GCA_009831015.1 Picea engelmannii | reverse complement strand
TTTTTTTTTTGGGAGTTTTTAGATTATTTTTTCAGATTGATTTTGTAGAATGGTTGGATCTGCAGATTTGAGTGGTTAAATTTGTACAATCCAAGTATTTCCAAATTTTTTAGCATGCTGAATCCATCTATGCATTTAAAAATACAATTTAAACAACATAAAATAAAGATTTTATCCAAATTTACATATCCAACCAAAAAATAGAACTTTTAACTAAAACTTTAAACAAATCACAAACTAAAAAAGTATTTATACCCATTATCTAATATTTTTATGAAATGATTTTTTTTTTTAAATTATAATTATAATTAATAATTCATGTTAAATAAATAGTACACAGTTAAGCTAAAGAAATACATCATTCTAGGTGGCTTATTAACTTGCTAATGAAAATGCTCATATATTTATTCAAACATCTATTTTCTAAAAATGAAATGCAAATTAGATTACATGCTGGAATGAAAAAAAGTAATTATCTATTGATCTTCCAACAATTTTACTCAATTCTCACATTTTAAATTCATGAATTGCATAATAAAATTAAAAAATACTACTGTATCCTTAAAAAAAATACTACTGTATCCTTAAAAAAAATACTAATGTCATCATGTCACGTGGCAGCACCAGAGGCTGCCACGTGTCACTCAGTTTTGAGCTTTTTTAGGGTGTCACGTGGACGAGTAAAAATGTGCCATGTGGCACCCAGGTGATGCCACATGGCACCACCTAGAAGGTGCCACGTGTCCACTATGACGTCATCATCCAAGTGTACGAATCAGAGGCTTCCACATGGACCAATGGGGATGCACCACGTGGCACCCCCGAAATGCCCAAGGAAGGCCCATGAACAAAAAATTAAAAAAAATATGTATTAACAGAACTCCGCCATATATGGCGACATTTCTGCTATATATAACATATTCGCTATATTTAACCTCTTCCAAAACGTCGACCATAATCTCCGCTACATTTAGCAGGGGCGCGCCAAAATGGTTTAACGGTTCACCAAAATGGGGAGGACCTGTGGGATTCGACCCCCTGACCTCCTTCCAACCTAGTACTAAACTTAGCTTTGCCAACCAATTAGACTAACGACCTCATTATGGCATAATGGTCTGAAATTCATATAAAAAAGGGGGTCCGGGCAGAGTTTGGAACAAGCATAAATTTATGAGCACGAGAGTGGAGCACGCTCATACAGATTGTACGACCTGGTACGAATCCGTATGGACTGTACGTAATTTGGCACATAAATCGAGGCAAGGTTGCCTCTTGTGTCCGAAAGTGCTAGACTCGGATCGAGGCGTGGAGATAGTCATTTTTAGGTAAAATGATGCCACAAACGCAGTGGTGGTGTTAGTTTTTTGATCTGAGAAAAATTTCAGCAACTTAATTTCAAAATGAGTCATTTATTGCAGAGGCAGTGACACAGTAACCGAAGCAACAGTGTCTCTTGAGCCTAAAAGTGTCCAGCTCATATGGAGACGATTTGACAATCATTTTTAGGTGATTCGACGATGTGAATCCAATGACGAGGTTTTTTTTTGCAACAGAGCTATAGATAAGCAAGTTAAGCTATGGAGAAGCTAATGTAGGCATGCTTTTCATTATGTTGTTTTTTCATTAAAAGTTGCAGCATAGCATGCATGTTATAGGTCTGAAGGAGCAGAGAGAGGCTGCAGCAAGGCAACAAGATCAACTTATTCCTTCTATCTATTATTTTCTTATCTTCTTTCACATCAAATCAATCAGTTATATGTGACAGAGAAATTGTGGCACGTGGCACTTGCATGACAAGTGGCCAATGAAGTAGTTTTGATTCTCATGGTTTTGAGATCTTTTGTATGGGCTACATATTTATGTTTTAGATCTAAGTAGCAGATCCAAGGCTTTTGATGGCTACATGTTGATGGGGGCCATATTTTATTCTTCATCTTTTTATGTATTGAGTATGTGGAAATGATTTCCATGTCAGCATCATGGATGCCTCATGAGTAGAACTTGTGAAGTTGATACATTCCTGATCACATTTTGATCTCTTGTTGCCGTCACCGAAGAGGGACTTTGGCCTTACAACTTGTAAAGGAGAGACATCATTAAATCGAGAAGAATAAAGTGGTCAAGCTTTGGAGCATGACCCAGAGAGGTAGCCCACTGCAAGGGTGAACTCCGTTATCAAGTGAAGTGTATTATCCATTATGTGTATTATGTTCTTATGTTGTTTTTCCATGAATTTCCACACATAGGATGTTAAAAGAAAGCATGACATATTGCACATAAGGAAGACTAAAGAGGTTTTCATTCAATCCGAATTCAAGTGCATAAGAATTCAAATTTACCTTTAATTGCAAATCGCTCAAGTAAAACAATCTATAACTGGCCCTTTTGAAGGAGTGATAGAAACAACTAATTATTGGAAACTTATCGCACCCGGGTTCTGATCATGTGGTATTAGAGCAGACTTGATACCGATTGCAGGTGTTGAAGCTAAGGATGACAAGGTCACCAAAAAAATCATGGTTCGATGAGCTTCAAGAGCTCAACCAAATGCTTCAAGCAAAGAATGTTGGATTGAAGACATTGTTGCATGTTGCAGAAGAAGAGAACCAAAGGTTGCAATAGCAATTGAAATCCATGAATATGTAGATAGAGGAAGGCTCTATAAATGAGACAATGATAAGGCCATCTTGTGACCATGGAAACTTCACCAGTTATGGGTGCAAGCATGATAGTGCAAATGCATTCACACTTTTTCAAGCAAATGAAGATGACCCAAATGCATCCATAAACCAAGGAGGATTCCTAGAAGCATATTCCACTGATCCTTCTCATCAGGAACAACTGGACACATCTCAAGAAGAAGACCACGGGTCCCAGTTTGAGGTGGAGGTAAATAAACCATGTGTATTTCCTTTCTTGATTAATGCCGATGATTCTTTTGAAATCCTTGAAAAACATGCCTCTTACATCGGCTTAAAGGTGATGAGAAAAATGGGATACGAAGGAGGATGCCTTGGAACCAATGGCCAATGTATTGTGGATCCCATCGAGGCAATGGTTTGGCCTCGATATGTCAGGATAGGTTATGTCCCAAAGGATGTTGGAGAAAGCTCCAAAAACATTCAGGAAGAAGACCCTAGAACAGTCACTGAGACTCCATAGGTCAATAGTTCAACAAGAGATGAAATTGATTTAGTATAGGCCAAGAGAAAAACTTCTCATGATCGAGGATTCAAGACATCTCCAGGGAGAGATGAGCATCACAATGACAGAGTTGAGACCAACTCTTCTTTCCAGTCTGACTCCAGAGGAAACTCAATGAGGTATAATAAATCTCGAAACTCTAAAATGACATTTGATTATAAGCATGTTAATCACATAAAACAGAGCTTTTGGCATCAAACACCATGCACTTTTTGTGGATTGAATAACCACGTAGTGTCCCAGTGTTGGAAGAAAAATCCTTGTGCAGGAAGGTAATGGAAACCAGGAGAAGGACGGGGATGGCAGATTTCTTTCCACACATGGAAAAGAGCAGTAGGAATGCACCTCTAAAGGAGAAAGGCTACTACATCCATTGTAGAAGAGATGGGCATCATGAGGCCACTTTTTGGGCCTTACATCCAGATCTACATCCCAAGAGGGATAAGAAGACCAGGAAGTCACCTTTGAGGGAGACATCCAGTCAGACAGTGCTGCAGGAAAATATGCCACCAGGAGAAGACCAACTACCAGAGAAAGGACAGCTCGATAAAAAGAACATGTTTGACAAAATGGTTGAACAAATGGGGAAAATCCTTTTGAGTTAGTCTAGAGTGGCCATATTTTGTAAATAACATGTTGCGATTCAGACCCCATAGAAGGGTATGGTGTAAAAGTGATAATTGTTGATATCGCTTCTTTTTTTTTGGCACATGTTGATATTGTTAGGCCTTGTGAGGTAGTTTGGGTATGAGTTTCTTATTGTAAGTCCAATGGACATGAAACTTAATGTTATGAATTCTGGGGACCAAAAGTATTTTCAGTTGGGAGGCATGATCCATATGCATCTAGGGAACATCACAGAAGTTTCAGAAGTGTCCCAGAATGCACATAATCAACCTAGGACGCTCAGAATGGCTTCAGTAGACAACAAAATAGAAAAAATCAAAGTTCCCAAAATTCCATTAAAATGGCATGATCGCGAAGAGCGCGTCGCAATATTTCCAAGGGTGCAGACGGCTCGTCAAACAGAGTTATAGATCAAAAGATATAAGTGGTCAAAGTTTTAGTCAACCTAGCCCAATTAGCAGGGATGGGTCAGCATCCGTACTGCTGACGTCAGGATCCGTACATCCTACAGGGAAATCACAGAGAGTGACACGTGTCATGATGATGTTAGCATGCCATGTGGCAACACTAGAGGCTACCATGTGTCACTCAGAATTGAGATTTTCAAGGCACCATGTGGACGAGTAATAATGTGCCACGTGGCACCCCCAGGTGATGCCACGTGGCACCACCCAGAAGGTGCCATGTGTCCAACGTGACATCATCATCCAAGTGGATGAATCAGAGGCTGCCACATGGCCCAATGGGGACGCACCACATGGCACCCTCGAAATGCCCAAGGAAGGCTCGTGAACGAAAAATTAAAAAAAATATGTATTAACAGAACTCCGCCATATGGCGACAATTCTGCTATATATAGCAGATTCGCTATATTTAACCTCTGCCAAAACGTCCACCAGAATCTCTGCTAAATTTAGCAGGGGCGCACAAAAATGGTTTAATGGTTCGCCAAAATGGGGAGGCTTGTGGGATTTGACCCCGGGACCTCCGCCAACTAAGTACTAAACTTAGCTCCGCCAACCAATTAGGCTAACAAACTCATTATGGCATAACGGTCTGGAATTCATATAAAAAAGGGGGTCCAAGAAGAGTTCGGAACAGGCAAAAAACTTCGAGAATGAGAGTGGAGTGCACCCGTATGGCCTGGTACAGATTCGTATAGACTGTACATATTTTGGCACACAGACCGAGGCAAGGTTGCCTCTTTGGTCTGAAAGTGCCAGACACAGATCAAGGCATGGAGATAGTCATTTTTAGGTAAAGTGATTCCACAAATGCAGTGACAGTGTTAGTTTTCTAATGTGAGCAAATATTCAGCAGCTTAATTCCAGAATGAGTCATTTATTGTAGAGGCAGTGGCACGGTAACCGAAGCAACAATGTCTCTTGGGCCTAAAAGTGTCTGACTCAAATGGAGACAATTTGACAGTCATTTTTAGGTGATTCGACAATGTGAATCCAATGACATGGTATGTTTTTGAAATAGAGCTTCAGATAAGCAATTTAAGCTATGGAGAAGCCAATGTAAGCATGCTTTTCATTATGTTGTTTTGTCATTAAATGTTGTAGCATAGAATTCATGTTATAGGTCTGAAGGAGCAGAGAGAGGTTGCAGCAAGGAAGCAAGATCAACTTATTATTTCTATCTATTATTTTCTTATCTTCTTTCACATCAAATGAATCAGTTATATGTGACAGAGAAATTTTGGCACTTGCATGACAAGTGGCCAATGAAGCAGTTCTGATTCTCGTGGTTTTGGGATCTTTGTATGGGATGCATATTTATATTTCAGAATTGAGCAACAGATCTAAGGATTTTGATGGCTCCATGTTGATGGGGGTCATATTTTATTCTTCATCTTTTTATGTATTGAGTATGTGGGAATGATGTCCATGTCAGCATCATGGATGCCTCATGAGTAGAACTTGTGAAGCTGATGCATTCCTGATCACATTCCGATCTCTTGTTGCCGTCACCAAAGAGGGACTTTGTCCTTACAACTTGTAAAGGAGAGACATCATTTCATTGAGAATAATAAAGCAATCAGGCTTTCGATAATGACCCGAAGAGGTAGCCCACTACAAGGGTGAACTTCGTTATCAAGTGAAGTGTCTTATCTATTATGTGTATTATGTTCTTATGTTGCTTTTCCATGAATTTACGTACATAGGATGTTAAAAGAAAGCATGACATATTGCACCTAAGTAAGACTAAAGAGGTTTTCATTCACTTCAAATTCAAGCGCATAATACGTCAACTTTACCTCTAATTGCAAATCACTCAAGTAAAACGATCTATAACTGACCCTTTTGAAGGAGTGACAAAAACAACTAATTATTGGAAACTTATCACTCCCGGGTTCAGATCAACTAGTTTTGGTGATGTCTAACAATGTTTGACCATTGTGAACTATGGTTGACCATGGTTAATTATGTTTAATTATGATTACCCAAGTTTGACTATGGTTTATTATGATTAATTATGGTTTGAGTATGGTTAACCATATTTTCATATGATTGACCATATTTAACCATGGTTAACTATCATTGACCATGTTGGACCATGGTTTACTATAATTTTCTATGGTTAAACATGCTTCACCATGGTTGAGTTTGATTGATCATAGTTAACTATGGTTTCTTTCGGTTGACTGTGTTTGACTTTGGTGCAATATTTGCAATTGCATATAGGAGATCATCAATACCATATTCGAAATCATTCTACTCTATGCAATTAAAAGATACAAATAACCTTATGTTAATATAATCACCATCTACTCCCCATGCTTGAATAACTCATAATGGTAGCTCAGGGTCCCCTTGGTAGTTCATCCTTGCATATGGATAGTCCTCAATGTATATTGGGAGATAATCCCAATGTGCAAATAAATAATCTTGGAACACATTTCCAAGTTCCCCACCTCCCCCTCGCCCCTATAGCTACCTCGAGTGCTGCATCCAAGGCTCTTGTGGGCCCTCATCAAGAATGTGGATGTGAGTTCAAAGAATGGGTATCCTCTTAAAAAACAAGGAATAGAGGAGTATAATGAATGCACAATTACCTTCTGAAGCCCGTTGGAAGGAGGTTAGTTGGCACTTAAGTGTCGTCAACTATGATTTTCCTTTACTATGATTTGCTATGGTTGAACATGCTTCACCATGGTTGACTTTGATTGATCATAGTTGACTATGGTTTCTTTTGGTTGACTGTGTTTGACTTTGGTGCAATATATACATTTTCATATAGGAGATCATCAATACCATATACTAAATCATTCTACTCTATGTAATTAAAATATACGAATAATACTCACCATATACTCCCCATGCTTGAGTAGCTCATAATGGTAACTTAGATTCCCCTTGGCAGCTCATCCCTGCATATGGATAATCCTCAATGTATATTGGGAGCTAATCCCAGTGTGAAAATAAATCATCTTGGAACACATTTCCAAGCCCCCCACCTCCCGCTCACCTTAGTAACTACCTCGAGTGTTGTATCCAAGGCCCTTGTGGGCCCTCATCATGAATGTGAATGTGAGGTCAGAGAATGGGTATCCTTTTAAAAAAAAGGAAAATATGACTATCATGAATGAAAAATTACCTTCTGAAGCCCGTTGGTAGGAGGTTAGTTGGTGCTTAACTGTTGTCAACATCATTTGGGCCCACCCAAAGTAGGTCCCATCCAATACTCACTCTATCAACAAATATCCCCTCTAGATACTTTGTGTAAAGAGAGGCTACCCAATATGAAAATTACCACCATAGTCATAGCTCGTGTATCCAAGTCCATTAGTTGGATAGTAGAATATTTAATCATCGCACGAGGTATGTAGTGGGTCTTGAGAAACTAGATACTTTGTGTAAAGAGAGGCTACCCAATATGCAAATCACCACCATAGTCATAGCTCATGTATCCAAGTCCATTAGTTGGATAGTATAATATTTAATCATCGCATGAGGTATGTAGTGGGTCTTGAGAAAATCCTCCAACCATCTCTCTTGAGGTAATATAGGTTGAGACATACTACTCCCATAAGAGGGAGCCCTATGAGGAAATAGATGTTCTATGTAGTGATCTCAATATGCTATCACTACACCATAAATTCTTTTGCCTCTACATGCCAACATCTCACTATATGAGAGTGGAGACCCTTCCCCACTCCCATCGATGGGTTCTTAACATATTTGAGAATGCCATACCAAGGTAGCACTCCTCTCACTACCTAATTCTTTTGAACTTGTGCACATATATCTTTGAACTCTCTCTCTCTCTCTCTCTCTAGAGTACCTTGAACTCGACCATATATGCACAAAACCACATTTTTTGGTATATTCATCATATTTATCAAATTTTAGGTCCCGACTAACAATCCTATATTTTGGCATCTTTTTGCACAATTTTTCCTTCCTACAACATACCTTTTTCCTATAATTTCCTCATTTTTGTATCTAGAATCATTTTTTTTGGAAAAAGGGTATTAATTGGTCATGTTTTATCATTTTTGTTAATTACAAGATAATAATTATAGACATTTTGATAACTTAGCATGTGAATTGGCCGCAACTATAGTTTTATTGTAGCAAAAATACCTTACAACTGAATCTTGAATAGGCCATGGAAAGATTGCAATGGTCCTATAGCTGGCTATAAAGGATCCATAACACATTCACAGCTAGTCTATCAATTGGATACAAAAGACAAATAGCATGAATGCAACCAAATTGGAGGAAAATGCAAAAGAGGAGTTGTTTTTGCTAGTTGCACAACAACGACAACAAAACTCCAATTATCCCAAAAATTTCTCCACAACAATAGGGGATTGTAAAAGTCTAATTGATTTGCATACTGTGATATGCCCAAGGATTCTATGAGCATGCATATGGACAAGTAACATTCTAATCTTGTCAAAAAATAAACAAACTCAAGGGCGAGTGATCCAAATTAGAAAATCAATGAATGGTTTTGGTTGGAGCCACTTTTGTAACTACTAAGACATATTAAAATAGTTGATAAGGAGTTTCTATATAAGCATCATTCCTTCCCTTAAGAAGGATTCTTGGAATAATTTAAGAAAAGTGCTCTATATCATACTATTCTATAATTTGATTTCACTTAATATTAAAAGATTTGTGTGGTTTCCTTTTCAATGCATGGATTAATGTATACAATGATTCATTAAGTAGCTAATGTATTTATCTTCTAGTGCCACATCCAAAGAGGTAGGCCCCTCTCAGATGATAGGTACTTATATACTTTGGTAGTATTAGTACACTTATGAATTTTCTAGCATTGAGGATTGTAGACTTTGTTTTTTCCTTGATTAATTTTTAAGCATTGTTTTGATCAACACCTCTTTAAGGCAGATTGTTTTCAAGAATCCTGGCACAATAATTAATTCATTACCTCTATTATTTCATTTAGTTTGATGCACATGGTATTTTGAGAATAGATTGATAAGTGTCAGTTCTCATTTTCTGTAATTCTAGATGTTAGTATATGTAGCATCCCCAAACCCCTTCTCGGCAAGGCCACACAAAAAATATGAATTCTGATACCATTTAATTAACTAAAATTCTTTTCAAATGCATAAATTAATGTAAGATAAAAACAAATATATAGATACAACATGTATAGGAAAAATCCATGAGAATAAATGCATAAATATTAACACATCACATAATTAACACATAATAGAAACTTATATTTGGTAAAAATAACATCAAATGTGTGCATAAATTCCACGTTCCTCCTAGCCTTAGACTACATTGCTCATATTTTTCAGCAGTGCATCACCCCTGAGTCGGGGCTCAAACTCCACCTTGGAAAAGGAAATCCTAACCAGGCCAAGGTCTCTTAAACAACAAAAAACTCAGACTCATGTGAAAACTAAAAATAACAACCTTAAGTCCATCATTACCCACATGCATGTACCGGCCCATTCCTGTACCACCCCAGGAAGTGTGCCTATTCTCTTCTCAATAGTCCTTTAGCTTCCCCACCTCCCTTCCTGGGCTTTAGCAACATGCCAAACATGAAGCCTCAGAGCCCTATAGCTACAACTTGACACCTTTGGAGATCTATTCCTACCAGTTCTCTCACCTGGAGAGAATGCTCATGAGCTTGACAACCCGCTTCATCAATATCCGACGAGACTGACAACTTGCTTCTTCATTCCAGTTCCAAAACTCTCCCTAGTATAGGTACAAATACCAGTAGCATGAAGGTATGGATGACAATAGTCTGGAGGTGCTGAGGTGAGAATCATAATGGAATCATGGACAAAAGGAATAAATCACCTTAACTTATGTGCATGTTCCCAACTTGACACTTGTCATATTGGGAACTGTATGGTCCCACACATGGATTCCCTCTCAAGGTGATACGCTCCTCAATATAGGGACTTAGGATATACCAAATATCCATACTTTATACTTTATATCATTATGAATATTAATAAAATATTCCTTTGGGATTAAGCCCCTTAGATTAGCCCCTTTACATGGTTGGTCTGTAGCAGTGATGTGTTTTCATTAAAAACTAATTTAGATGACATTTTATAAAAATAGGCTCGCTGTATTTTCATCTTTTGGCTCACCATCCTAATAACTACAAAGTCATTCTGGCCTCAAAATACTTACATACAAAGGCAATATTTCCCCAAAGTATCCTAGTTCACAAAACTATATGTAGAATTATATTTATATTCGCAGTGGGGTTCAGCCTAGGGGTATTACATTCCCCTCCCCCTTATTTATGCACTTCCCTCAGTGCAATATATACACATATATAGTCAAAACTTCAAAAGTCCTAAAAAAGATGCGAATAGTTTTACCGCATAACATCCTCATGTTTACAAGTTGCATCGTGAGGATTGTACGAGGTCCATTGGACCTTTACTAGTCATATGGATCGATTTCAGAGTTGCTTGATCATCCAGTCCAATATGCAAACCGATTGCACTTGAAAGTCTCCTTCTTTCTCCACATGAATCACATTCCAATCGACGACATGATTAGCATCATGTAATTACTTTTTAAGCAATGATATATGGAATACATTATGAATACAAATTGATGTAGGTAAGGAAATCTTGTATGCTAAAGGACCAATCCTCTCTAGGATTTCAAACGATCCACAATAATGAGCTGCCATATTTGAAAAATTTCCCAACTTTAGGGAACTTCTCTTCGAATTTACTTCTAAGAACACATGGTCACCTACTTTGAACTCTCTGTGAGTTATACCTTTATCAACACAAATTTTATTCCTGTCCTAGGAAACCTTTAAATTCTGTTTTATTTTCACCATCTTCTCTTCCATTTCCCTGAGTAATTCTAGTCCAACCACTCCTCTATCTTATAGGTTGTCCCAACTCACTGGTGTGTTGCACTTTCTTCCAGAAAGTGCCTCAAATGGGCTCATCTTTAGAGATGCTTGATACCCATTGTTATAAGCAAACTCCACCAAATGAAAACAGTCTTCCCATTTGGATGGTTTATCCATCACATACATCCTTAATATGTCTTGTATCACCTTATTTACCCTTTTTGTTTTCCCATCTGACTATGGATGATAGGTTGTGCTAAAATTTAAATTTGTTCCAAATCCCTTCAAAAAATTTGATGTAATTTGGGATATCTGTCAGATATAATTGTCTTAGGAACACCATGCAACCTATAAATTTCCCAAATATAAATATCAACAATGTTAGTTGACATGTGAATGATCTTCACTACAATAAAATGGGAAGCTTTAGTAAGGTTATCGACCACTTCCATAATTTAATCATGTTGCTTGTTTTTTCTAGGAAGCTTGGTGATGAAATCCATTGTTACAATTTCCCATTTCCACTCAGGAATTGGAAATGGTTGTATCAAACCAGTTGGGTCTCTATGTTGATCCTTGACCTTTTGAAAATCCAAACACCTAGCAATAAAATCAACAACTTCCTTTTTCATGCCTTGCCAATAATATTGTCTCTTGACAGCTGCAATAGTTTTATGGTAACTTGGGTGCCCAACATAAGTCACATTATGCATTTATTTTAATATCATATTTTTTAATTTCTGAAAATTTGGCACATAAATTATACCTATGTACATGAGAATTCCATCCTCTTTTAACTCAAAATTCTCAATTTTCTACTGCAAAATACCTTGCTATAATTTTTTCTTTATTTCCATGTATTGTAGGTCGGATTTTGTAGCCTCTTAAATTCCATATTTCAAATCTGATCTATACATGATAATGGCTATAACATGCATCAGATGCACCCTTCTATTGAGTGCATCAATCACCTTGTTCTCTTTACCCTTGATATGCTTTATATAAAAATCACACTCATTAAGGAATTCCAACCACCTTCTTTTCCTGGCATTTAGAGTTGGTTGTCCAAATAAATATTTCATACCACTATGGTCTATCCTCAACTCAAATATTTTTCCCATGAGGAAGTGCCTCCACATCTTCAAGGAATGCATTATGGATGACAATTCCAAACCATGAGTAGCATAGTGTCTTTCATGATCCTTTAACTTCCTTGATTCATAACATACCACATGCCCATTTTGACTAAGAACTCCACCAAGTTGCATGTTGCACAAAGTTGCGTAAAGTTGCATAAGTTCCATAAAGTTGCCCTAAATAAAAATTATTGATCTTAATTTATTCAAGACAGAGGCTAGACCAACCCCTAATATGTTGTTGCAACAACTTACTGAGATAGGAAGGAATGAGAATGAAACTGTTAGAGAGTTTAACACTAGATTTGAGAAGTTTCTTCAACGAATTCCTAGCAATAGTTGCCTCGAAAGAGATCATATTATTTTCATTTATACCAAGGCCTTCCTAGGACATTGGTATGCTTTAAATAATAATAATGGCTATTAGGACACCATATGGGCACCATTCACAGGTTTTATGCATCATAGTTGCCTCTCAAGGCCTTTAAGAAGGAACTTAGAGCCATTAGGAGGATATAGGTCACACATTCATAAGTTGCATTTAGTTGCATATAGTTGCATAAGTCCCATATACTAGTTTCATAGTTGCATAAGTTTCATATAGTTGCATAGTTGCATAAGTTTCATTGTTGCATAAAGTTGCATGTTGCATAAAGTTTTGTAAAGTTGCATAACTTGCATTGTTGCATAAAGTTGCATGTTGCATATTTTTGTGTAAAGTTTCATAAAGTTGCGTAAGTTTCATTGTTCCATAAAGTTGCATGTTGCATAAAGTTGCATAAAGTTGCGTAAATTTGTGTAAAGTTGCATAAGTTGCATTGTTGCATAAAGTTTCATGTTGCACAAAGTTGCGTAAAGTTGCATAAGTTCCATAAAGTTGCCCTAAATAAATCTTCTTGATCTTAATTTATTCAAGACCGAGGCTGGACCAACCCTTAATATGTTGTTGAAGCAACTTACTGAGATAGGAAGGAATGAGAATGAAACTGTTAGAGAGTTTAACACTAGATTTGAGAAGTTGCTTCAATGAATTCCTAGCAATATTTGCCCCGAAAGAGATCATCTTATTTTCCTTTATACCAAGGCCTTCCTAGGACATTTGGGTTTTATGGTCAAGGACAATATCTCAAATACCCTTGAAGAAGCCAAAGAGTTAGCTACAAGGATTGAGGCTAATCTTTTATCATGTAAGGTTGAACCTTTTATTGCCCCTAAGACCGAGGCTGGACCAACCCAAGACAAAAATATTTCAAGGGATCAAAAACTGGATCAAGCCATAAGGGACCTTACTCAGACTCAAACCCTAGTGATGAACAAAGTCACTAGACAAGGTCTTTCCCTCTTAGCCCCTCAAACCTCTTATAAGCCCCCTACATTACCCCACTTGTGGAATCATAGTCCCCCGATCTTTTCCTTCATCTTCTGTAGCATGTGATGTATTTAAATTTTATATTAGCATTCAATATCAAGTTACAAATTACAATTGTTCGAATTTTATCCATTCATCATATACATTTACATTACTAGTCTAGGGGATCAAAAATGGGGTGTCACATCAACAAACGATCATTGGAAAAAGCTAGAAACACAAACCCAAATCAAAACGTAATAACATGTGCAAGAATTGTCAACATGACTCATCAATTGAGGTTAAAAAGAGTTATTTCTGTCACTCCAGTTAGAAAACCCCTAAAGGGAATAGGATCCAAAGAAATGTAATGGAGAATATAGTATTTGCAAGATATGTGTGTGTGTGTGTGTGCATGCACACCTGTCACACTATGGTCTAGAGGAAATTCGAAGCGGTTGCCATAACAATGACCCAAGTTCAATTCATGGTGAGCTCCCTCCACACCTAGATGCTTGTTGCCCCTTTGTTGTAGCAACATATAGCCAGAATTTTGTTATCAACCTAACCACCCTTGATGTAGAGGGTGTTGGCTTATCATGAAAACCTCTCCTTGATAATAAATAATAGTGGAGAACTCACATTGCTACCATGCAATATATTGGAGAACATGGAAGCCCTGAGGGTTAACTCAAGCATTCATGAGCCAAACATGAGATCTCTCCCCCAAAGTTGGGGAGGTGACGATTTCAACTCTCTTTATCTGCTTGGGGTTAGGCTCCATAATCAAGGCCAAGGATTTACCTCCTCTGCCAACCATGGATCATAGAACATAGAAGACAAGTAATGAAATTCTATTCAAACTCTTCAAGATAAAATAGTTGCAAAGATGTCATCCATGTTTTCAAAGAAATAATAGGTGTGTGCCTCAAAAAACCAAGATAAACAAAGCATATCAAAAGACAATATTAAGAAACCAAGGATATTCAATTTTGTTTAAACACATATAAGCATATGTTTTCCAATTCTAACAAGAGGGAACAGATAGTGTAAACAATCTTTTGATGATTAATATAAGCACTTACAAAAAAAAAAAAAAAAAAATTATTCTATAGGTCATGGGTGTTATCACTGAAATTTCGTTCGCACATGGCGACAAGAACTCAGCATCGTCAAAGCAGGAATTAAGTCATTCATGGCACTGAATTAGTTTCACAGCATTGTAAAAGGGTCAAAAACTATACAAAGTAACCAAAAAACAAAGGGCGCTTTACAGAAGTTGGGTGCGCGCATATGCGCAGAACAGGAACATACAATGCGCGCATGCGCGCACGATGCACGGCTGTTGGCGCAAAAACCCACGCACCTGCTAAACGATGCATTTATTGAAATTGGTCGGCCTCCCAACCACTTATGGATCAACTTCCAAGCCGATTTGACCCCAAATCTGAGCTGAATCCGCATGGTAGGCTGGTCAAAGACCTAATTGAGCCCTAAAGAGCCCCTTTTCACATCTCAAAGGAGTTACATAATCACCCAATGCTATGCTATAAAAAGCCATGAATAAGCATCATTTTCTCAAGGAATTTCATGTAAGGTTATGCTGCCTAGATTGTTTTAAGGACTCACTCCTTGACAATAATAGATTGGCACCATTTCATTGAGCTATCCATCTCTACATTGAGTGGATGTGCTTGGAGTTCTTTCACCATCATTCTCATTGTATTATTGTAAGGAGAGCAAGTTTGTGAGGGCCTCAAGAGCCTTCCTTTGGAGGAAGAAGGAACCACAGTTCCCTTTTTTCATTGTGCTTTGATTTCATCAATAGACCAGCTCAAAACATTGGTGGTATTGGTCTTATTTTGTTTGTTACTTTTTTTTCCATATGCTCATAGTTTTAGTTTGTTTTAATTTAATTCTTGCTTATAGTTTTGTTGTTCTTTTTCTAACCCTTTCCTCTACAGCTATTATTTTTCTTTCCTTTTGATTTCATTAACTTGCAGGTTCACAAACCGGCTTAGGCCGACCTTCTAACCAGTCAATTCAAGGGAGAATTGAGAGAAATCCATCCGGATTTCTTCTCTCAATTGTTTGCCACAGGCGCGCGGGTATTCCACCCCACAGACGTGCATCGTGCACGCATGCGCCTGTTCAATAGTTTCCCTCTGCACGCATGCGCTTTCTGTCTCAATTCAGATAGCGCCCATGTGCTCTGTGTGCCTGTGTATGCACTAGGGGGCGCGCATTTGATCTAAATTTCACATTGTAAGGTCTTGGATGTGGGGAAAGTCATTTTTTCTTATTAAGAATGATGTTATGCATGCTCTAAATACTGCACCACTTAGACCCCTCAACTTATAAAGGGGATAGTCAAACAAACATAGGCACTTAGGTGGATAAAAATCATTTTCCCTTATTTGTTTTTTTTTTTGCCACATGGATGGCTTGCTTTGATTTATAATCTAAGTTGGAAAATCATACTTAATCACACCTAATTCACATTTGGGACTAGAAATTGAAGTAACAATCCTTGAGTATGCTCTTCTCTTGCACTTTTTAAGCGACCTGGAGAACCAGAAAAAGATTGCGAAAACGATCTCATCTCCCTTAAAACAAAAATTTCAAAACCTTTAGGAGAGGACAAAGGCCCTTTTGGGACCCCTCTTAGTTTCATTTTTCAAACATATCTTAAATTTGTAACGGTCCCATACATGCCCACATGTCACAAAAGTAGGATAGTGGTTGGAATTTTGATTTCTTAGATCAAAAAACTAGGAGAGTTTAAAGGTTTGTAACGGGCCCACACATGCCCACATGTTCAATCTAGGATAGTTTCATGCTTTTTCTAGATTAACTCACACATAGGGAGTTAAAGGATGGTAACGGACCACATGTTCACATGCTAGTTTCCTAGGGATTTTAAAATTCCGCAAGGTTGTACCAATGACATCTAGCTAATTAGGTAATCACACTCTTGTAAGGACCAAGAGAAGTCCGCATGTAGCAAGGTGACATCTAATTAACTAAAACTTGGCGCACTTTCACTCACACAAAAAAAGTCACTTTTTCACTCACAGAGCCTCTTCTTGAAACGTGGAGGTCCAAGTAGGTTTCCTCCAAAGGGATTCTGAAAACACCCCATCTTTTCTTGATAGGACTATCCACTCCCACTTTTAATCAAACGAGGTTGGTTTTCACCCCCAGCCTCACAAAACAACTTCATCTAAAAAATTTCTAACAACCCACTAAGTTTTCCTCCACAGGAGGTGCCAAAAGAAGTTTTTAGTCTAGGTAGGATTTCAGAGATAGGTATCCAAATAACTCCCCGTTATCTGGTTCTCACATTTTCAAACATAGAAGTTGACAAATAGGGAACTTCAAATCCTCCAAGTCTAGTGTTCTAATCACCATAAGGCAGGGAGATACCCGTGAAGGGTCGAAGGCCGAGGTCCGGTTGTTCTGTGCGTTCCCCCTTGAGGCACCCACCTCTTGGATGGGATCTAGCCCGTGACCCATTTCTTAGGCCAAAAATCTAAATGCCACACTTGGACCGAGGTACCTAGTGACCAACTTTATGACATCTACCCAGGTGGCGATTGTGGGCTGCAATCGCACCTTGATTGGATTTTGTGTGGCTATTGGGAAGTATCACCATCTCTTTCGGGATATTGCCCCCTCTACCCCTCATTATAACCAGTTATTTCATCCTTCACTAGTGTCTCTTCCTTTGACTTTAGACCCCACTGTTGAGTACTATTGGAAGGCCCAGTGCTATTTGAGAGGAAGGACGTTACATCTTCTAGGACACAAGCATTTGCTTTCTTTTGATTCCCCCACGCGGACAAAACCCTCTTATCCACATATATTCTTCTTTTTCATTTATGTATGATACACATCTGATTACAGTCTGACTTTGATATATATATTGTGTAAAACAATCACAACAAAGACTCTTGTTTCTATATTTCTCTCACCACTTTTTGCACACATTTCACACAACTAGTCTGACATCATAGGGGAACCACAGAACCCCCATCGTTCACGACTCTTGCTCAACCTTCCTCCTATATTAGGGGGAGTATCTGGTCATACCCGCTCATTGGTACCTCCTTCACACACTCTTGTGAGTGCTACTATCTTAGGATCATCTTTGCTTGGTTCTACCTTACTTGGGTCCACTTCCCAAGGTCATATATTCACTCGCTCTCCTTTGCACAGAAGCGAGGGACCCACTTCCTCTCAAGGAGGGAGCACCAACCCACCTAGTCCCCATCAAGGGTCAGGTTCACAACACACTATGGCTGGAGCTAACCCTCCCACCCCACTACAGATGCCATACTTGGCCTCTCTCAACATACTAGATCTCACCAAGCTTACCAATGATCCTATATTGCATGACACCACATGGCCTGCAATGCCAACCAAACTTCCTTCAGACATACCAAAGTTTGAAGGAAAGGTAGGGGATGACCCCGCCAACCATGTCATGACCTTTCATCTATGGTGTTCTTCCAATAGCATTATGGATGATTCCATCAGACTGCGATTATTTCAACACACACTCACTAGCCCATCAACCAAATGGTATGTCGAAGAAAAGTCAGGGTCCCACACAACCTTTGAGTCATTGGCCAAAGCGTTTTTAACTTTCTTCCAATTACCCATCCGACATGACAACGGTCCAGAACTACTTTCTAACTTCAAACAGACCTCAGCCACCCACATTGTTGACCACATTCATGAGTGGCGTAGACGACGTAGTTTGTGTAAAGCAGAAACCACCAAACAACAATGTCTTGACTGGTTTCTCAGATCACTTGTCGCTCTCCTTGGTAAGGATGTAGCTTCCAACTTCCCACAATATGAAGAGGAAGCCATCAACAAGGCTCAACAATATGACCTCATTTATGCATAGTCAGGATACTTATACACAATACTTCCTGATCTTCCAAAACCTGTGCCATTTGGCCAGGATAAACCTGGGATGTCTCACTCAGCAGACGGACTAATAGGTGCCACCACACACCATGGTCCACAACCCCAACCACCATCGATGTATGGAACACCTCAATACCCAACGGCATATGGGGGCACTTCTTATTACCCCCCACCCCCTTATCAACAACCATATCCTGTTGCTATACCTCCACCCATCAGTGGAGCACCACCGACACCTCCCATACATCCACCTGATCCCACAAACAGTGGTACCCCCTCAACATCATCTTATAGTACTAGTGAAAGAACGTATCCTTCCTATGTACCTTATGGATCGGTACCACCAAAAAATCCATACTTCCCGTTCCCTGGTCCTCCACAACCCATGGCTCCCCCACATACACATGCAGGGGTAAATTTTGTTCAACCCTCTGCTGCTCAACAATACCAAAATTTTGAACAGTTGAACACATCCAACCCAACTCACCCTTCGAACAATGCCAAAAAGAAAGGACGGAACATGAATAACAACAACCTTGGTCAAGGCGGGAATCAACCCCCACAGCACCACCCCATTGGGGGAAATCAGAACCAAGGAAACCAAAACCCCCAAGGGGGCAATAACAACAAACGCCAAGGGAAAAATAATATTAAAACCATCCACCCTTGTGCTCTTTGTGGTGAGTTTGGTCATTACACTCACCATTGCCCCCAGATTGCTGATTTCAAATGGTTGAAAGAATCGGGTAGTCTTCACCATATCCCTGCACAGACTGCCCCTCAGCAGGCACCACAATAGTATGTGCAACAACCCCCTCCCGCCGTGCTGCAAAACCCTATCCCACATCAAGGTGTGATAAACACCCAACATGACACGCAGCATCTCCCACCTCAAGTGGGCCAATACCACAATCCCAACAATCTAGCAGAGCAAACAATTCTCCTCACCAGTGAGGAAGAAATTCTTCTACAAACATGCAATCGTCAGTATCAAACACCCATTGAGTCTACTCCCATCTCTCTAGAGACAAACCCTACACCAATGGGACCCCCGTTAGTGATCCCTCGCCCTTCTGGAAAACCACCATTACGCATCCCTCGCATCCCCTTGTGCAGGAATGTTCATAACCCATAGGCTAGGGCAGCACATAACTACAGCTTGGTAGACGACTTAGCACAATCCCCGGCTGCCATGTCAGTCTTGGAATTCCTCCAGACTTGTCCAATGCAGCGGAAATCTCTACTTTCCACCTTGGGGGCAGTCGACCCTGCAGATACTCGACTCATCACCTTTGACCTTGATAACTGTGAACCTCGTCTTCCCGCCTTGGTCGTTATTCAAATACCAGTAAAAATACGGAACATCACCATCCATCCGTGTATCATCGATGAAGGGGCATCTACATGCATCATGTCCAAAACAGTATGGAAGAAAATTGGTTCCTTGGAACTCATACCATCCACCATCACATTACGAGCTTATGACGGAAGACCATCATCTCCTGAAGGGCTCTTCCAAAATGTCCCCATGGAACTTGGGGGAAAAACTATTCTCATTGACATCGAAGTTATCGACGCTTAGCTCGATTACAATATCTTGTTTGGGCGTAGCTATATGTATGCTATGAAGGGAGTGGCATCATCCGTCTTTAGGACAATCATGTTCCCCCACAACGGGAAGATTGTGACCATCGACCAAGTCTCACATTATGAGCCAAACCCATCTACCAATCTCGATAACATTCTTCCTCTCATTCACACCAACAAAGACGCATATCCACTCATCGAGATGGGTCCTGGGATTTTCAAAGATCCATCCTTGTTAGGGACGTATCATGGAGCACCACCACTCCTTCCCCCTAACCAGGTATGCATCATCTCCTCTAACGGAACTCACACGGAGGATGCTCGTCCTCCTCAGGAGGCTTCAGTGATTCCTGACGTCTCAACAGTCACAAAACCACTCCAGTTGGATCCTCCTGCGCACTCGTCGACCCCTTCGATCCACGAATCCACACCCCCTCAAGGGCCTAATCCCATTTGGGAGACAGTTCCCCAACCCCTCACTCAAATTCCCTTCTTTTACCCTCCACCCGGTATAGAATCTTTCCAGGTAGCCGCAACACTCACACTACCCAATATGGTGTTAGCAATCCCAGTGTGGTATTTACATCCACCTGAGATGGTCCCTCACCCACAAGAAGGCCTCCCCATGACGATTCCTGTCCTCACCCCCACTACCCCCATACTCCCTACCCCTCCTGCTATAGCTGGGGGTAGGCGAAAGAAGGAGCCCACCGCTCCACTTCCTCTGCGCATTCCACCACCTTGCGCATTATGTGAGAAAGAGGGTCACCAAACCAACAACCTCCCATCACTACTGGAATTACAGAATTTGATTCCAATCAATCAAACTCCCACAACACCCATCACTACTGCTAGTCCTACTGCTACCACCCAACCCTCCAGTAGTAAATGGTTGAGGACCAAATTCGCGTGTGCTATCTGTTCAGAATATGGCCATTACACCCATCATTGCCCAGAACAACCACGCTTTCGGCAGACATTAGCGGTCGTACGCCAGAACTTCCAGAACAACCCATGCCCTGCTAAGTCCTCTTCCACTATCACTGACATTCGATATGTCACCACTTCAGTCAATGAACGCATGAGATGCCCTTGCTCTCTTTGCGATTCATTAGCACATTTTACATACCAGTGTCCTATGATCCTGGCATATAGGCAACGTCAATTGACTCTGCGTCACCAACCCGCAGTGGTGGTCATTGACATTACTTCGCCACTGGTGGATCTTCACGTCATTTATCCCGAGCCCGAGGCACTCCCTACACCTCCATGGTTCTTAAATGACGCCTTTGAGGATTTACCCCGTAACCCCCCCAACTCTCCTACTCATTCCCCTACGGAGACTCTCCACCCTACCACTACGGGTACCCCTCAGTACCTCAATATATGGTTTATGACAAGTGAACCCTCACCATATCCTAGTGTTACCCCCTCTGTTTCTTCAGCAGGGGGCAATCACACTATCACTGAGATCACTCCTCACGATCCATTATATTCCCATCGTTTCCAATGCGACGAATAAATACTGGAAGAGTTACAATGCTCAGACTCTTCCTGGGATGCACTACATCATCGTGCACTCTTCCTTCCACATGAGGTGGAAATGTGGGCCCTACAGCTATATATAGGCCTTTTTCCAAACTTCCACTCACCATTCCAGGAGCCCAAGGTGTCCATTTTTCAAACTGTCTTCAGCCACAGGATCAGCATCCCGCCGCCTACATCACGACTGTCCTTGGGTCACTTTTCATCCTAGGCCCCCCGGGCACCCTTTTTTCCATATCATGGTCAGGTACGCACACACATAGTCACATTTGTCAAATACATGCTCATATCTTTGATTCTCTTCAGATATAGTTCACTTTGGGTATTTGGTTGTTATGTGCGCAGGTACTTGCTCATCGGTCACCGACATCATCCCTTCAGGTATCTATATTCAACACTGGCATGTAGTCTTTCCCGCTGATATTGGCCTTTAGGACCCTCATTCCCAGCTCTGCAGTATCCACACCTCCATTTTGCATCATCGGTACTGTAACCCAGTAGCATTCTCACCCACATGAGTTGTCCCATTCATAGCACCTGTTGGCACGTTCGACACTCATGCTGTTCTTCATTTCCCTTTAGGGATGGGAGTCCCGATAATCTTTCATCATGTTGCAGATCAACCACATACTTCTTCTCCTCATTTGCTAGCTTCCCATATGGACTCCCAGACCATCGCTTTATGGTTCTATTCTTTTTACCTACACCTCCGCAGGATCATGAACCCTTCATTCCATCCACCGTTAGTTTGCCCATATGCGAACCTATCTCCATTTCACCTACCTCATACATAAACTCACCAATGGGGCCCCCACCCTTCATCTGTTTTCCAAGAAATTTCTGCCCTCCATGGGGTACTCATTTCACACTAGGGCACCCGTTTCTGTATTTGTACATTTTTTCCCAAAAAATTATTCATTATTTATTGTAAAAACACCTTTATTTTCCAGTCATTTCCTTTTTTGTCGTCACCGTTGACAACTTTCTTCCTTTTTGGCCACACGCAACCCATGTCACCCTTGGTTGGAGCATTGCTTCTCATTTACCCTTGCTGACATCGTCCATATCTTCAGAGTACTTCACAGATCACTTGCCTCTACCCTATGAATTTGTTCACCTTGTCCCACCTTTGGCACAAATTATCCTCGGTCTTGGAGTCCCCCTGACACTCGACCTTGTCACACGGTTGTGAACACTCATTATATCATACACCCTCCAACCAAGGGAAGTCTTGAGTCTTCCCACTCCTTGACTTCGTCCATGTACCTCTGCCACTTTCTCACCTCAGTAGATTTCATGAAGCCCTTTGCTTCTGGGAGTCGCATCCCCCTTTTGTCGACATCAACACAATTTTCCAGAAGGGTGACAGTGTCTTGATTCTCATTTTCCATTCAATGAGCGATCTCGGACGGCACAGGGGGAAACATCATTGCTCCCTGATGTCGTTGACCCCCATAACATTCGACGCCAACACTTTCTCATGTTACGGTGGGTCTTACTTTGTGACTATTGCAGTTATTATTATCATTTGCCGATGACCTCTGAACTTGGTCGGGCCATCAATGCCCGCATCATCGTCGCTGCTTATTACCGCGATCATTGCCTATTGTTTAGAGTATGTTACTTTGCAGAATTATCTTCTGCCTTTATTATTACCGCCCCCGAGGGCACTGCAGTTGTCTACACCAACACTTCATTTATCTTTTTTTAGAGTTACATCACACGAGCATGGGGCATGCCCGCCTCGTTTGTACACAGTTGTATATTGTTATGCACCTTATGGAAGGTCGGGTTCTACCGGTTCCTTTCTTCTCCACCGGATTTCTCTACACAGTCCCACTATTACTCTCCCTTACAACCACATTCTCAGTAAAAGAAACATTGATGGATTTCGGCTATACGTATGCTCCTAACCTCATCCATCAGGGGGCATCTGTTATCACTGAAATTTCATCTGCACATGGCGACAAGAACTCAGCATCGTCAAAGAAGGAATGAAGTCATTCATGGCACTGAATTATTTTCACAGCATTGCAAAAGGGTCAAAAACTATACAAAGTAACCAAAAATCAAAGGGCACTTTACAAAAGTTGGGTGCGCACGCATATGCGCGGAACATGAACGTACAATGCACGCATGCGAGCATGATGCACGGCTGTTGGTGCAAAAACCCGCGCACCTGCTAAACGACGCATTTATTGAAATTGGTCGGCCTCCCAACCACTTATGGATCAGCTCCCAAGCTGATTTGACCCCAAATCTGAGCTGAATCCGCATGGTAGGCTAGTTAAAGACCTAATTGAGCCCTAAAGAGCCCCTTTTCACACCTCAAAGGAGTTACATAATCACCCAATGCTATGCTATAAAAATCCATGAAGAAGAATCATTTTCTCAAGGAATTTCATGTAAGGTTATGCTGCCTAGATTGTTTTAAGGACTCACTCCTTGACAATAACACATTGGCACCATTTCATTGAGCTATCCATCTCTACATTGAGTGGATGTGCTTGGAGTTCTTTCACCATCATTCTCATTTTCTTATTGTAAGGAGAGAAAGTTTGTGAGGGCCTCAAGAGCCTTCCTTTGGAGGAAGAAGGAACCACAGTTCCCTTTCTTCATTGTGCTTTGATTTCATAAATAGACCGGCTCAAAACATTGGTGATATTGGTCTTGTTTTGTTTGTTACTTCTTTTTCCATATGCTCATAGTTTTAGTTTGTTTTAATTTAATTCTTGCTTATAGTTTTTTTGTTCTTTTTCTAACCCTTTCCTCTACAGCTGTCATGCTCAACAAGACCCAACTGGGCATGTAAGCACCCTTTATTTTCTCACCAAGTGACGAATTAGGTGCAAACAATGGGTATGGCAAGGTATAGACAAAATGAAAAGCCCTTTCAAGGTAATATAATTAAATATTTTTTTTTGCCACCCCAATTACAAAATCCCAAAAGGGAATAGGATCAAGAAGGGAATAGGTTTAGCATGGAAGTGTTTAATTTCCTAACACTCTTGATATGCCTTTTTCACCTTTAGGCACTTGAGTCTTTTATTTGTAGGTATGCCTCCCACAACAAGGCTCCATGTAAAAACTATTTTTTTTGGCTCAATAATGGGTTTCCATACGATTCTTAGAAAAAACAACCATGCTCTTTGCTCCATGACTCAAATCACTCACTTTGCACACAACACTTGGGTTCGAACCCCAGTTCTAATAATTCCCATTCCCCTAAAATCTCTAGATGTAAAACATAAAAAAAAACTAGCTCAGTGAAATCCTATCCTATAAGTTGACTTGGCATAAATAAATTTTCAAGATGTTCTTGGGCAACCTTAGAAGAGACCTAACAATAAGAGTAGTAAACACGAGTGGTGATAACAATTTGGTATAGATTTGGAACTTAGTTTCTAGTGACGAAGGTTTAGTGATTCACTTCTTAATATTCCTCTCTATCATTGCACCACCACTTCCCACAGATTTTTAGGAGAGACCTAGAAACAAAAGGGGATACCCAGAAACTTAAAGAAGTGGTTTGACTATATCCAAGTCTAGTGATGGAAAAAATGCCACATAGGAACTAAGCATTAGCTCTACATGTAACATTGGGTCATGGCCCATTGAATACTAGAACATGAGGAAATGAAAAATATAGTTAGGAATTCCATGGTATGATTCTAGGGTTGCTAGGCTTAATCATCACAAAAAATGATCATTAATTAACTGGAAAAATTCCAAATCGAGAAGAGGAATCCTACCATTCCTAGACACCATTTGCAAAAGAAGAAATCATCCAAGAAGAAAGTTTCTAATCAATTCCTTTGAATTTAAAGTGTTTACACATTCATTCATTATTGTCAACTTTACCATTGATTAGAACATGAAAGTGTCGACTGGGATGACTAACCTATGCTACAATTTCATGGGAATAGAAGGTTGGGCATGAAATCATGAGGAAATTTGATGGCTTAGTTATGATGGAGAGTAGGTATAAGAAGAAAAAAAAAAGTTGACTTGTAATCCCCTAAATCAATTATGTGATAAGAAGTGATGAAGCTAAGTGTCAAGGCATTTAATGGCTAGGGTAAACACTACTCCCATGGGGATTTTTTCTTCTCATGGCATAACCAAGGGGATTAGTAATGTGTGAGTTGTAAACAATTATGGTTAGATCTCTTCAATTTTGAAACCGATCATGAGCCTAGTGCTAAGGGTACGATTGGACAATTTTAAAAGGATGACTTAGCATTTCATAAAGCATTCTATCAAGCATTTCATCAATCATTTATATCAAGCATTTCATCAAAAAATTAGCATGCACACTCAAGATATAGGATATAGAAGTCAAACCATTTCCTTTGGCTGTGTGCCCTCCTCCTCTGCAAATCTGTGTGCCCTCCTCCTTTGAAAATCTGTGTGCCTTCCTCCTCTACAAATCCGTGTGCCCTCCTTTGCAAATCCTCCTGCCCTAGCCTCCTCCCATGTGCCCTCCTCCCGTGTGCCTCTCCCTCCTTCTCCTCCTTCTCCCCCTTCCACTCTGAGTGAAAATGACCATGCCCTAGCCTCCTCTCATGCGCCTCCCCTCCATGATTGGGAAGGATGTATTGAGGGCAAGAAGAGCACTTCAGGTTTTTTCTTCGGAATTGGATTGAGAATTATTTCCTAGTTCAACATGAAGCATAAATCATGGTATTAAGCTATGTAGAGGTAGAATACATGGCAACATGTGAGGCATTATGGTTGAGGAAGTTGTTCTTTGTATTGTTCAGTGTGGAATTGGAGGCTACGATGATACATTGTGATAATCATAGTGGCATCAATCTCTCTGAGAATCATGTGTTTCATGATTGTAGAAAGAATATAGACATATGTTATCACTTCCTACGAGATTGTGTGCAGAAGGGGGTCACGAGGCTTCAATACATTGATACTGATGATCATATGGAAGACATATTTACCAAGGCATTGAGAAGAAAAAAATTTGAGAAGTTCATAGATAAGATGGGGTTGGTGAAGAATCCCTTCCTCATTAAGAGGGAGTGTTGAGAAGAGTAACTCAGAAGGTCTTATTCCATGTGTCTTGTCCTAGCATTTGAGTCTTCTTCCTTGTGTCTTGTCCTAGTAATTCATTAATATTGTTTGATTGTAGAATTATTCATGTGGGTCGTATTTGAGTCTCTAAACCCTACCATAGTTTCAAGGTATGCATCTACTATAACCATGTCAGGTTTTGGTGCATACAGGAACAAACTGAAAAAATTTCAATGTTGGCCCCATTTCGTGGAAATATTTTCAATTGCACACACCTTTCAATCTAGTCAAAGTTGATCTATTAATGTATCTTGTTACTATGGGGTTATAAAGCCTCATGATCCCAATGACCATTTGCCTCCAACCTTTTGATATAATGATCATTGGGTGACAACATTTATGAAGGGTGACGACTAAGACTAGGGTACTTTAGGGTTTATATGATGAATTGATGATGGAAGGAAGTGGGCATGTGAGTCAAATTTGAGTCCATAAACCCTCCCATATCATTAATCCATGGGAATAGTCTATCCATGTCAAATTTCATTTCATTCAGAAACAGTTTGAAAAAATTTCAATGTTGGCCCCATTCATAGGTCACTGTTGCCCGTGTCTAGTCCTAGTACAATTTCCTTGTAAAATTTGTATAAGATATTTGGAGAATGATAATTTTGAGAATGATAATGATGAATTGATGATGGACATAAGTACATCATTGGTATGATTAGGCGCAGTTGCGCAGAGATCCTCTTGGTTTCGAGAATAGTTCATTCTATACTAAACAGGGGCAACCACATGAAGGTGGAAGCTTTAATTATGCCCCCCAACCCCCCTCACATCACTCTCAATTTCCCCATATTACCTAATTTGAAATTCTAAAGAACATGTATCATATACTATATTATACAAAATAAAAACATATAAAGATCATATAAAATATATAAACACATACCTCTTCTTTTCAACAATTAAATATCAATAATATTCTTCTTCATCCAGCTCAACATCTGTATTAGGATCTGGTTCAAAATTGATATTCGTGAAAGGCTCATTCATATCAACATCATTATCAACGTCATTTTTTCTACTATAGTTATCGATATCGTCAATGAGATCATCCTCTCCTACATTTGGATGATCAACTTCTTCAACTTCTTCATCTAACACATCGACTACATGAGCCACCTTCTCCTGATATTCATAATCATGATATTCTTCCTAGTTATTATAATCATCCTCGGCTACATGATTGTATTTTACTGGTCTTCCTCTTGGATCATATATAACAACGTATGACCAACCTGCTTTACCAGGTACCTCTGAGTAAAATGCTTTCTCACATTGACTTGGAAGAACATAAGGCTCTGTACCCAATTCAAATTCCCTTGTATTAACCATGGTAAATCCATCATGCTCAATAACAGTTCTTTCAGAATCACATTCAGGCATCCATAGCCTGTACCATTTAACCTCAAACAAAACTATTTTAAAGTAATTAAAATCACACTCAATTATATCCTCTGAATGGCCATAGTACCTATTCTCAGTTTCTTCCGGATTTCTGTCACTTCTAGAGGAAATGTTGGTGACCTTAAACACTTTAGTTATCCCACAAACCAAGATTTTCATCTTATCATCCAACATTTTGATATGAAATTTACGACCATTACACTACATAGCCTTGTGATGTTTCAACTGCAACATGGAAAACCAGTAAAAAATAAATAGCGAATTAATAATCCTCATATAAGACTTACTAAATATATATTTCAATAATTAAACAAACCAAATACATTGAAAAATTGGGAAAAAACTAAGAAAATGTGGGTAACAAATTTAACTTGCATGTTTATCTTTTAAAACAAAGGCTAAATCAACTTCCCTTGATGTAAGATCAATAAATTGATCTCGATGATGATGCACTGTTTTAATCATCTTACTCACCCCTTCCCATGATAACCTACCGAAGTATTCTTCAGTATATTCTATCCAATGCTCCATCCAATCAAGGTTGTTTGCAATGTATAAATGTAAAGCATCCCACTCTCGAGCAACTATATGATAGCATAACAATTTAATATCATTAATTAGTTATTGTTAATAAATGAATAATTTAATAGATGTGTAATATATTAATTCTACGTCAACATCTAATAATTACCTTTCACAGTCCTCATTTTACCTTTCCCCAATAGGACCTCACCTTCAAATTTGTTGATGGAGCCGAGATGCCAAATGCGAGGCACATTCATATTTTCTGCTAATTTAGGTAGATATTGACTAATATACACCATGCATTGATATAGCATATATCCCTCAACCATATAACTCTCCGGACGTGCTCTTTGTCTAACAAAGGCCTTCAGTGACTTCAACTGCCTCTCCACCATCCACATCGGCCTTGTGTGTATTGGTCCACATAATTCAATCTCCTCAACTTGGTGTATGAGGTAGTGTTCATGTGCATTGAAAAATGCTGGAGGTAGATACTGTTGCATTTGACACATTAGTTGGGGAATTTCTCTCTTCCAATACCTTATATCTTCTTTATGGATTTCTTTTTATGATAGCCACCTACAAATGTCGATGCAATGAAATAATATCAAGGAATACATAAATTTGTAGATAAAAGATAATATGTCAATAAGTTCCAATACAAATCACATAAGAAGTACATTTTCCTTATAAAACAATACTCACCTCATGTATTTTCCAAGTGCATAAATAATTTGTTTTATGTTGTTGTAAAAGCCGTCTGGGAGAGATAAAGGTAGAATGTACTGTAACTAAAAACAAATAATTATTATTTGCTTCCAAAAAATGCATACCAATAAGAAAATATATTATAACCTACTAATTACTTTAATGAATGTATGCCAGTCATGTGTTTTAACCCCACCAAAATCACCATTTTTAGTTAAGATATTTTGTATGTTCGATGAAAACACTGTCGGAAACCTAATTTTTCGAATGATCTCTTTTACAATATTTCTCTGTTTCTCCGTCAATAACCAAGGAAGACTAGTATTTTGTTCATGACCATTGCCATTAGAATTAAGAATAACACTTTGCAAGGCATGATTAGCTTCTCGGATGTCACAACAAATCTTTCCAATTCTCTCTTTGTGAGTCCTTCCATTTAATATTCGCCATAACAATTCTATTATGTTCTTCCCGATATGCATTGTATCAAACAAAAATGAACTATTTGTAGGTGCTCGTAGTATGGAAATCTACTGAATTGCATCGGGTAACTTTTCATTCCTCATGGAATCCCATTCATGCCTTAACGAAATTCATGATACAACAACAAATTGAAATTAACACTAATTAATGAGACAAAATGAAATTAATACTAATGAAATTAACCAAATATTTATATAATAGGTCATACATAAATAATTTGCGTACCTTGACGATTTCTAATATATTCCAACTTCCATAGCCGAGGTGTCATTCCTCGTGTCTTTTTTTCCGTTTTCTTCTTTACTATTGAACTTGCTTTGTTTGTAGTTCGATAACTATGTTTCTTAGGAAGAAAGTCCCTATACTCATCAAACACTTCCTTTTCTAAACTCCTTGAACGACGAGATTTTATCCTAGGACCACAAACTGGGCATGCAAATTTACCCTTTATTTGAAGACCTACAAGATATATGAATAAATGTAGCGTCAAATTAGAGTTACAATTTAAAATAATGCATGATTTTTTCAATAAATATATATAATATTAAATCACAAAAATAAAGTAACAATATACCACAAAAATGTGTTAACCCGGGAGCATCATGAATTGTCCATGATAGTGTTCCATGGAATTGAAATCGTCTTTTCCCTATTGGTCTAGAGATGTCATACATAGTGACGACAACCCATAACTTCAACAACTCATCGATGAGAGGCTGAATATATACGTTCGTATATTTAACCTGGTACCTATCTAATTGGTTCAACCTACTGCATGATTAATTATACTTATCTAGATGTCGTGATATATAAAAGAAGTAATTACCATGCACAAAACAAAGAAATGAAATATTTTGTCATGATTTAAAGAAAATAAAAGATAATTAAATACTTGGAACAATCATTGCCAACATTGTGTGCTCTCTCTTGATCGACATCCAAGGAGGAAGGTTATTTTTTATAACAAAAACATGCCACACTGAGTACGTAGAAAGAAGCTCTCCAAATGGATTGACACCATCAATTGCCAACAAAATTCTAACATTACGAGGTTCTTCTTTAAAAATTGGCCACTTTTCTTCGATGTAGTTCAATGCAGAACCATCTGTAGGAATTCAAAGAACATCATCTCGACTTCTGTTCTTTGCATGGAAATCCATAAACTGTGTTATACTTTGGAACCTAAACAACCGTTGGAAATGTGGATTTATCGAAATATAACGAAGAACTTTGTGAGGCACCTTCTTTGATGCTTTATCGGTTCGATATCTACTTATTTGGCATTGTGGGCATTCATTTTCTAATGCATATTGTCCGTAATATATGATATGATCATTAGGACATGCATCAATAGCCTGATAGTCCATTCCAATTTCTTTCATAATCACAGATATTTCTCGATATGTGCGTGGCAAAATATTTGATGTCGGTAATAGAACATCACCTAACAATCTATAAAATTCTAAACAATAATTCAATGTAAACAATATTGATCATCAATATATCATCCAATATACTAATTTACAAATTAGAAAACAATAGAAATATAGGAAAAATTTGAACCTTTTAAGTATTTGTTAACATACATGCATAAATAATTAACAAATTAAATACCTTAGTATCTATGTCAGACATGTGTTTGATAAACCATTCAAAACCTTCAGGTTCACCAACAACAATATAGAAGATAAAATATTTGTTGTTGAGCCTTTATAAAGAGGTTGACGCGACTTCTCGAGTAGAGGATCAACATCATGACAATCATCCTGGTTGTCCTCATCCATTGGAGCAAATGTGTCTTGGATCAATCTATGTATATCATCTTCCTGATTTGAATCACTAATTTTATCTCCATCCATATCGTCATTAATAACTTGATCAGTAGCTTCAATATTATGATCTCGAAGTTCATCTCCATGTAAAGTAGTATTTCTGCTATTACTTGGAAAATAACTCTCTGGAGGTCGACACTTTGGGGTCATCGTCTATATATTTAAAAACAACATAGAAAAGTTAGTGTGTATAAAAAATATAAACATCTTGATAAGAAATATTACTAAAATTCATGACATACTGATTATTACAACGAATACATTAAATATTGAATCCTCTTACCAAGGGACGATATTCATAACTCCCTTTGGCATGCCCCTTCCCCCTACAATGTCTTTGGGCTGTTGTTATTAAAAGTCTTCTATTTTTCAAGCCCCTGCAATCATAGCAAGGGCAAAAACATTTTCCATCGCCCCTCGCCTCTGATTCCGCTCTTAACCAAGCAAGCTTCCTATTATTTTCGTTCATTGTGACAAATCCTTGTCCTGACAAGTAATTGTCTTACCTACACCATACCAAACATTAAGTCGTCAATTTTTTGTATTTTGGCTAATCCTTTCGATTATGATATGTTTATTTACAGTGACCTACATCTTTATAATAAGGTGATCATATGTGTAGAGGATCAACATCATGCCGACATAGATAACATCTTTATAATAAGGTCATATGTGTACAAATGTTTTCTTTATATAATAATGACATATATACCTAACATAAGTTTAGGGTTAGTGTATGTATCTTATTAGTCCCTGCTAAAGCAGGGAATATAGCAATCAATTACTATCATTTCACCGATCAAGGTTGAGTTTCAATAGCAATTCCATATCTTTATCAATGAAAAGAGGGAGAGATTATAGCTACAATTGAAGGGAAAAGGGTATGTGGATTCCATAAACCTAGAATATTATGGAATCCACATACCATTTTCCATATAATATACTAACTAGATCCAAAAACCAAAGACATGAAATATGGTACTACACATATTATAATATATTATCAAGGAAAAATCAAGCTAAATGCAATTTGGACATTTGAAAAAAAATTTACAAGTTAAATGAGTACATCAATAAAAAATAACATACTAACCTTGCAAGTTCAAAATCTGAGCTATGTAGATCGAGAATTGGATTTGTTCAACTGGTGTGTGACGGAAAAAATAAACAACTCAAACAAAAGCCAAGAACAGTGTCACAACTATAGCAATTTTTTCACAAAGTCTCTTAAAGTCACGTATATATAGATAAAATAGTCAACTAGCCGTTAACACCGACCAATGAGATAGGCAAAATTTTCGTCGCTATTGCCACGAAAGTTCGTTGCTATAGCGATGAAAATCCAAACTAGTTTAAAATAAGATTTTCGTGGATATTGCGATGAACTTTCATGGCGATATCGACAAAAATCCTGTTCTGTTTAAAAAAATGATGAAACTAGTGGAAGCGTGGAAAATTTTCGTGGAATAATCCGCCCATATGTAGTAGTGAAATATGGAGCTGCTGGAAATGTTTTCTTGAAACTTTTCCCCTGGCCATATCCATAAAGTTATTATCTTGACCAATGTTACCCTTAATGAATTACTCTTTACTTCATTCACTCTTTCGGTCCTCCCACCAATTTCCCTTCCATACATGTCATTGATTGCATTAATTGCAGCTCTGGGATTATTTCAAAGTGACAAATCCATAGCATTTCCCCCTAAGTTTCGGTCATTCAAAATTATTAAAGAAATTAAAATAGAATCCATTTATGATCTGTTGCAAAGAATCAAGGATATGTAGTTGATTGTTTGAATACTTTGCCTCTAATGGGATCCTTTGAAGGCTTCTTGTTGCCATCATAACCTACCATAAATTTCATCAATTAAGTACGAAAAAATTTAAGGTACATGTGCAATGCCAATTCCACATTTACACTTCCATATTTTTCAATAGTAATATCTTCCAGTGTCATGACTACATGCAAATATCCAAGCCATAATTGCACATGTTTTAGCAACCCATATTTTTCAAGGAACATCGTAAATGCTTTGCCTTGATTGGATAGTTGCTTGTTAAGAAGAATTGTTGGTAGAATACATTAAATCATTACGAAGATTGTCATATTCCTTGCCTGTAGTATGCTTCTACCTCATTTCTATGTAGAACTCATCATTTAGCAACATCTCATTGTTAGTTCGTACACCAATTGTTATTGGAAAGAACTCAGAAGGGATGACTTCACCTAGAGTTGTGTATAACACTAGTTTTCAAACAAGGATCACCATACGTTGGCATCTAAGGTTCCCCAGCTCCAAAATTCATTCACCATTAGTAACAAAAATAACCTTAATATTCTTTCCAGACCAGTTCGTCAAGATCAATCAAAGTCACATATTTTTGCAAGGGTGTATTGTATTGATGAATAATATGCATAACCACTTCTTTTGAATCTCTTGTGACATATGAGAAGGTGGTAGAAGATCTCACACATAGTAATAATCCCTTCAAAAAGACGTTCACAACTTGGAAGAAAGCCTTTGTAAAGAAACTGAGTAGAACTGAGGTGTTGTGACAAGACTGTCTACACAACCACGACTATTGAAAACTATGTTGTACCATCCATGCTTTATGGGAACTGGTATTCACCCTGCGAGATATATCCTATAAGAATTACATAAACAAATTCTAAATTGTTCAAATGGGCCAATGTGGGGATGGACAATTGTCGCGTTGAGCACAAGTTTTGGACCCATCGGCTTCCATGTGGGTTCTCTCCTTAGCACTAAACACTTGGATTCATGCTCGAGCACTCATATGTTGAATGTGGTGTTTGGAGGCTACGTTGTCGATGAATTAGGAAGTTGAGCCCAATGACCAAACCCAAAAATCTTTTTCTTTGATATTGCGCTCCCTCGAGGCTTGGCATATGATGTAACCTCGGTGCATATGGTAAATGCTTGGCTCTTGAACTTGGGTGCTAAATGGCATGTGGAATCAACTTGGAGATTGGCTATATAGGACAATATTTTCTATTTAAAACACTAATAGCCCCATTTTAAAATAAAAATAAAACATAAGAAGCCTACATAGCCCGAGAGGTAACATAATTTCAAGATTTTTATAAAAAATCACAAAACTTTGTAGATCCTAACACCTCAAACATCATACTTCTTAGCAATTTTGTCCATGCATGCGTTGCAAAAATGCGCACTGTAGAATTGAAATGCTTTCAGTAGCACCCTTGTCTTTGTCACATGCGCTGTCGAATATGAAAACTTGGCCAAAGGTCTAAATTTTTCCACTGCAGATTTAAGCACTAACAATTGGAAAGGTCTCAATGTGTAGAATAGAGTCTCAGGGTCCAAGTTCTCATGAGAAAGTTTTAACCCCCCAAAATGTCATTTGATGCCTCAAAATGGTCCCTAAAGGTTCCAGAGCCCAATTTTCCAAATTGAAACATGCCACTAAAATGGCGAACTGCAAGTTGATTCCTCCAAATTTTTCCACTGAAAAAGCATCGAGATAGATGACAAATAACATAATGATTGAATTTGGATCAGTAGGTTACTTTCCATAATTTCAAATATCAACTAAATTACAAAATAAAATTACATTTCATTACAACAAAAACCCATCACATATTAAGTCTTGCAAGTGATTCCCTCCTCCTAAACCCAAGCATCTCTACAATTCCTCCTTGCAAAACTTAAAATTAAAATCAAGCAATGAAATATTCTTAACACCTAAAATGAATCCCATATTTGCATGCAAACAACTTCATGAGAATGGAAATTTAAATAAGAAAATTTGAGGGAACGTTGTAGATTGACCTTCCTTGTTAGAAGGTGGAGTTGTTGCTTGAACCTTTTGCTTCAAGAACAAAACATACATGTAACAACAATTGATGTGAAAATGGTTAATGCAATAATGGTAGATGCTACAACACTAACTGCAACACTAGTAGGAGCTATCGCATAAGAGGAAACGATGCATCTAGGTGTCGTGGAACTAAAAGGGGAAACCAATGGCCTCTGAATGCATGCTAGGATTGACCAATGATGGAATCCTGTTAGTGGATACAAACATGTCTTGGACTAGATAGAGGCATAAACTCACCAATGTAACAAAAACAAACATGTCAAGAGACAAATTGAAGGTATTGAATACTTAGGCGATATCGATAAGAAATTTAATGTGAACTACTAATGTATTTAACATTTTTAATTGGTATTGAAAAATTATTCAATTATTTTAATTAACATCTGAAAAATAAATAGTATGCGAAAATCATAGTAAAAATTTTGTTTATAAAAAGTATATGAAAATGATAATTGTTTATTAGTCCCCTCGGCAAGGGACTATAGCATTCACCTCTAGGTCAATGATCTAGAAACATGTCTTGGACTAGGTAGAGGCATAAACTCACCAATGTAACAAAAACAAACATGTCAAGAGACAAATTGAACGTATTGAATACTTAGGCGACATCGATAAGAAATCTAATGTGAACTACTAATGTATTTAACATTTTTAATTGGTATTGAAAAATTATTCAATTATTTTAATTAACATCTGAAAAATAAATAGTATGCGAAAATCATAGTAAAAATTTTGTTTATAAAAAGTATGTGAAAATGATAATTGTTTATTAGCCCCTGCCTCGGCAAGGGACTATAGCATTCACCTCTAGGTCAACGATCGTTGACTGCACTTGTTGACTGCCTATTAAGTGGGACTATAGCATTCATCTCTAGGTCAACGATCGTTGACTGCCTATTAAGTGGTATGCTTTGTTGCATTAGTGGGTACACTTTGTAGAATTTTTAAATTATATCATAAGATTTTTAGGATATATATATATATTCTTAATTTTGTTAATTGAATTTTCCATTGGTTAAAATTGTTTTGATGTGACATTATTTCCATGGTGTGTGCAATTCTTTTAAATTATTTATTACAATTAAAAATTGTTTTATACAAATTTATAGCATTGGCATTGCAGTAGAGGGACTCTGCAGTCTAGGTCACTTGGTCAGTTCTAGTCGATGCATGCTCACCACCTCACAGCCTCACCACCTCATCACTGCCTTTTAGTTCATTCCTGCAACAAGGAACCCAAGTGCACTCTTTGCCTCTCTCGCTCCCCACGACCTCATCACCACATCACTGTCTCAACAATAGGACCTGCTATAAGCTTGGAGAGTTTTCACCTTGTGGGTATAGCTCTGGTACCTAAAGCAACTGGAGAATCAAATCCGAAACCAACAACAAAGAGATGAATATCAGTAGATTCAATAAAGCAGCTGGAGAATCAAATCCGGAACCAGCAACAAAGGGATGAGTATCATTAGATTCAATACCTAGCAGGATATAGAGTTTCATAATCTTATATTAATGGTAATTCCAACAATTCAATACCTCTGATATTAATAGTATGTATAATTTGTATAATCTCTAGGAAAAGATGAAGAGAAGAGTACAACAAGATGATGTACCTAAACGCAATGAAGATCAGACCTTGCATACTGAGGGTTGTATCAGCGACCTTGCGTACGGGGGTGTATCAGTGTGTGTGGGCGCCATGGACGTTGGCGATGGCGATGGCAATGGCACTGGCACGTTGAACTGGGTGGCGAAGCAACGACAGTGCACTGGTTCGATCGGAGAGTGCTTTGAAAAGGAAGAAGAGATGGTTTCTGACTGGGAATCGAACCAGAGATCTCTGATCACGAAGACGTACCGTATTAGTTATGAAGCCATGAAAGCCAACGTGGTTTCGTGCCCATTGAAGGGGCTTCCTTATTACAATTGCAAGAATACCTCGCAGGCTAATCCTTATGTTCACGGTTGCACTCAGATTACGCGTTGCACCAGAGATACTGGGTAGGATTAGAATTTGAATATCGGTGATCTTCATAGTGAATCTCAGGACTAACAAATGCAACAAAGAACTTCATCCGATTAAAAAATTTTGACTCTACGCGAATCGAACCATGGACCACGCAATCCCAACAAATCAAACTCCTGCGGTGGACTACGCTCGACACTGACAGACCGGAAAACAACAGAGGCCACTGCAGAGCATAGCCATGTCAGCGGCTGCCCCGTCTCCATCCATCCGTCCAGGTACTACGCCCTTGTTATTCTTCCTCCACAACCATCATTTTTTAATTTTCATAACCTATTCAAATTTCCTGAAGGCTTTGAGGTTCGATGGAGGAAACAGGAGCAATAAGGATCAAATTCACACGAAAATGGGAGGCGGAAACTATTCTCTCCATGAATGGAAGCGCTTCTCAGAGTATAGAATAACCAATAATGGCGGAGACCAGAGAATGCAGAACTTACCCAGAATCTGCAGCAAAACAACCTAGTCGGCGAAATACCTCCAGGCCTCGCAGAAAAACAACTATCCGAATCCAATTATAATTTACTTTTCCATGAACCCTGCAACCAGGAGCCAACCAGCACAAAAACAATGCACTCTCCAAGCCTGCGTGAATGTTGTGGGCAGGGATGATTTTAAGGATGGAAATTTATTTTAAAATGGAGAAACTTTGGCGAATCTTACTAAACTATAAATGATTGGCGATATTTTTTCAAAATATTTAAATTTCTAAGGATTTAATATAGTTTTTATAAAATTTTGACTAGTTTTAATGTAAAATAATTTTATCCTACAGAATTTAGGCGAATCATTTTTAAAATAGCTAATCTCGGTTTTGGAAAAACCATAGAAAATTAGCCCATGGGCGAAATTTAGCCCCTAAAATCATCTCTGGTGGCTTAAGGCATGAAGGCCACATAGCCAAGACACGGGCGAACACTTAAACACATGCAAGCATAATTAGAGGATTTTATTTTTATTTTATTGTTTTCACAGTCAGAAGCTTTTATTTGTGGAATTGACTGGTATATAAGATATGTGTAAGTTGATGGAAAAATCCTTAAAAACTAATATATTTTAATTTTTCAGAAACCAATGAACAGCGTGGCTATCTCACTTGTTTATCCTATACACTTGCTATAAAATGAAAATGGAACTTTTACAAAGTTTCAAACAAATCATCAAATTTTCAAGATTTACATTTATGCTATAAAATGAAAATGGATCTTTTACAAAGTTTCAAACAAATCATTAAAATTTCAAGATTTACATTTATGGCAAAATGTATGTTTAATGAGTAAGGTTCACCTTTGAGCTTACATACACTTGGAAAAATCTAAAAAATAGCAAAATGGTATGAGGATAATAAAGAATAATAAATCAAATGTATCAACTTAACCATGTATCAACTTCATGACTAATGAACATATTATCCTTGTTGTATATCATCTTTAAGTTGTGGGTATTTGAAATCTACAACTGATTTTTCGACATATCTTCCCAGATCATGCCACAATTACCAGAAAATCTGAGTGATGCACAATGCACATATAGGAAAACTGGTGCTGTTGTTTCTTCTTCAAACAAGTTGTCTTGCGTGATCGATTAACAAGAAGAAGACGATTAACAAGAAGAAGAGAAGCCCCCGCCGCCAATGTAATTCTTCAAGCTCTTCGAGCTGCGCGGAGTAGGAAGACGAGTAGGAGACTTATTCATTTATCCATTCCCTCGCTGCAATAATGCAATAAACCCAAGGCACCGCATCCAATAAATAAGCAGAAATTCATTCAAACCAAAATAAATAAATAAATATTTCTTTCACAAACGGTTATGAATAAAATCGATTGTACAGCGGAGGTACAATATTCCACTTACAAAGAGAACATGGAGGTTACAAGTGAGAGAGGATATTCCAATCATGAATACAATGCCGCTTACAAGCAGTCAGGATGATAAATACGTATCACTGAAATTTAAATTCAGAGGATATTGAGGGTACATACTTCACTGAAATTCATTATCCAGTGTAAATGAAAAATGAATAGTTTAAGAATGTTGATACAAAGTATGAAAATGTCACTAGAGTTAATGATATCAATTCTTTAAACATGTTGATTTTGAGCATTATAACAATTATAATGATTTCGTTCATTTCAATTGCCTCAAGAGAAGCTACTGGAAGCGAGGTATGTAGAACAATTGAATCGATATGGATTATGCTAATATAAAATTCAAAAGATAATGTCAATAAAAATAAAGTATACTAGCACAGCCGATTCGTGGCTGGATAACGTCGAAAGAGTTTCATTCAGAACAAGAGCTGTGATTGAGTCGATTCTAATAGAGAACGCACATAAAATGTCTGTGCAGTAATGACTTTTCAGATATAAAAAATGAAACCTGTGTAGAGTGTTTTTTAATGATATAAACTTGGCGTGCATATATTTTAATTCTCCTTAATCATTTGAATGTGGCAATTATGTATTTTTACAGTAAATTTATAATGTGATTAGGTAAATGTAAAAAAATAAACATGTTAACGGATGCCTTCATAAATGCAAGAAAACCATCAAATTAAAATTTAAGATTAAAAGATCATTAATTGTGCCCATTATTTAAAGATAATTATTTGTTAATTATTATAAAATAAATAATGATAATTTTTATTAAGTTCAATTTTTTCAATAACATGTTTGTGTACATTTGATTTTGTGAAAATGGTAAGGCTGGGAACCTGGATCAAGGAGCCTTACAAGTTAAAGACACTTTTATATAAACAAATGTTAAATTTTTAATTAAAATAATGTACCAAGGCAAGTGTTTCTCTTCCCTAGGTGCCTAAGGGGGAGAAATTGCTGAATATGGGTCTTAGTCAAATTAATTTGTGAGATGCAAATTAAAAGATAACTTTATGATTAAAGTGAGGGTGAGTGAAGAGACACCAAATCTCAGCCACCCATCTGATCTAATCTCAACCGTTAGATTAGAAAACTCCTCACCTTCCCTCATGAGGTTGATTAAGGCAAGTGGGCGCACCCATTCTCGGGTAAGCAAGAAGAAGCAAGAGACTCTTGGTGAGAGGCCAAGAGGCTCTTGGTGAGATGCCAAGAACAAGAAGAAGTTCGAGAAATCTTGGTGAGATGCCAAGAGGTTCTTGGTGAGATGCCAAGAACAAATAAGTTGAAGAAATCTTGGTGAGAGGCCAAGAGGCTCTTGGTGAGATGCCAAGAGAAAGAGAAGAAGAAGCATCAACAGTCTTGTTGAGAGAGCAAGAGATTCTTGGTGATATGCCAAGAGGTTCTTGGTGAGATGCCAAGAACAAGAAAGTTGCAACATTCTTGTTGAGAGAACAAGAGAGAGCATGAGAGAGGTTGAGCTGAGAAAAGAGACAACATTTGCTGAAGGAGAGAACGCAACCCAAGGCAAAGAGAAGTACGAATTTCAGACAGCAAGGAAGGATAGGCCGTACTGTACAGATTTGTGGAGGTCATACAACATGTAATGTGCACAGAAATTGAGGAGGACAACAACTGCAATTTCTGAGAGTATTGGCATGCATTCCAAGGCTGCCATACAACATTTGTTGACATAGAAATTGAGGTAATTGCTATAATATATTTCTGAGTGTATTTCCGTACAGTCTGTACAATCTTAGCAGAGTTTTGGCACAAATTTCGTGACAGTCTGTACAACATTAATTGTCGTACTGTTGTACGAATTTCTGGTTCAGAAATTGAGGAGCAAAGCTACAGGAATGTCCAGATAAGTTTGTGTAAATATATGAAGATGAAAATGATGTAAAAGAATTTCTCAGAAGCTCATAAATAATACAAATCCCTCTCTAACTGGTTTTCCCCTT
>ML809304.1:0-58160 GCA_009831015.1 Picea engelmannii | reverse complement strand
AATATTTTTAATCATTCTAAAAGAGCATTTTGTATAATAAAAAAAATATAGAAATTAATTTTATTGATTAAACTTGTAATTTCCACTATAACAATTTTAATATATAAATTATATCCACTAATTATATATGCATTCATAAACTACATATTTAAACTTTATGATCCATACTAAATGTCGCTCCTTTACACTTCTATACAACTCTTTATCACTTGTTAATATTATTTATTAATCTTGAATGGTCCTTAACATCGTGAGACTCCATTCCACTGCCCTTAAATAATTAGAGGATATTTGATCCTATTGTTTTCCATTAAAAATAAACTTTATGATCCATACTAAATGTCGTTCCTTTACACTTCTATACAACTCTTTATCACTTGTTAATATTATTTATTAATCTTGAATGGTCCTTAACATCGTGAGACTCCATTCCATTGCCCTTAAATAATTAGAGGATATTTGATCCTATTGTTTTCCATTACAAATATATTTACCCCTCGTTCCAAGATTAGGGATTTACATTACCAAGTATATAATAAAACTATGGTTGCGATGCTAACAATTTGGTGGAATCAATACACACTTATCCTATGCAAACTTTGGTGCGTCTTTATGAACACGTCTCGAGATAAATGACTTGGCGTTGTATCCAACGCTTAAATAGTCATATCAGAAATGACTTGTATGATAGATTTGTCCATCTAATTCATATGATCCCATGATTTACATTGCAGAGAAAATACTTTGTGATTTTATGTCAAAGATTAAAGATTAAGGATATAAACGGTTGGCTTTATCGTAAAGTCTATCCAAAGCATGTTTGAGTTAATGGTGAGGGTTTACTATTCAAGTTTCATTACTCTAAACATAATCTTTATGGCTTATAATAATAATAATAATAATTTATTTTTAAGGTCACGATTTGACTGGTAAAGTCTACGAAGGTATACATACCCTACCCCCCTCTGGATTTGAACCTGTGACCTCTTAAGAGGAAACACATGTTCTTAACCATTAGGCCCACTCAGGCTGTACTAATCTATTTTTAAGGTCACGGCCAAGCCAACACACCAAATTGGTGTATGAGACCCCCTTGTTTGTGGGACAAGGGACCCCCCTCCGCCCAGTGATTTGACTGGTAAAGTCTACAAATATTAATTTCAGAGTATTATTACTCTATCAAAGTATTAATTTCACCCTATAATCTTTGCAAGGAATATTTAACCATTGTGCCAGGGAGAAAATAATGGGCACACGACGTGAGAGGGACATCCAAGAAAAGGTATTAAGTATTCAGGGTTGTATTGTGTACTTATATGTTCTTCATTATGGTGTTTAACTTTTTCCTTCATTGCAGGTACGCTTATTTACAAGTAACGACTACGACTTAGCTCATTTGCAAACAAAGAAAAAAGTTATTCCTTGGCTTGGCTTGGATCCTTGATCGACACCAAAGAGGAGAAATGTTTCATTCAATAACAAACCTTAATGAATATTTCATTGTGTTAAAAGTACAAACATATTGGTTCTTTTCCCTGCATTTACAGTTACATGATTGACTATAGCAATGCATTGGATTATCCTTATTTACTTCAACATTGGGTTATCCTTATTTGCTTCCATGTAAGATAGTCAAATTAATTTATTTTGCAAGCCAATACATTCTCATAGCTTTGATTATTAAAACCCTAGGATTATAATATGCGAGGGTTTACTTCTTAACCACGAAATATTATTTATATTCAATATTATTTTCCACAGTGACCATGAGCGTATTTTCTATGATATTGAGTTTGAGGGTTTAATATATATTAGGGGTTTTCGCTCTATTAGTCCCTGTTGTATATGGATATGAAGTCCTAACATAATCATTTATTATTAATGGATATGAAGTCTTATTAAATATTTAATAGGCGATTACATATTTAATAGATGATGAAATAATCAATATTTAATAGGCGATTAACATATATGGGATTACATATCTATATTAAATATGTAATAGGCGATTACATATTTATACTAAATATGTAATAGGTGATTACATAACTCTAATAGGTGATTACAATGATTAAAAATGTTAAATATTATGCCAGAAAGGTTTTTACCCTCCATGCCCATGGGTTATGCACTAATGTCGAACCCTGTCGATTGCATGCAAATATCGACCAGCTCCTTGCGGATATCATCTTGATCGTTTAATTCTAATCATTTAACATTGATTACACAATTGTCATCTTTTCAAGTTATACTACCACAGACTCCTTCGATGGTCTCAGTGATGGTATCGATCCCTACGATGGTATCAATGGTATCACTGATGGTATAAATAAGTATCCCTTCGATGGTATCAATGGTATCAGTGATGTGTATCGATCCAATTGAAAACAAAATCTTCCAAGTAATAATGTCTCTAAAGTGGCAACAATGAACAACGATGTACAGTCAAAAGATTACTCGGCTTCAGACTAAGGATGTACAGTCTAAGATTGTAGAAGTCTGAACGCACAAAATTGTGAAAAGGAAAGTGAGATATATTATAACATGAATTGCAATTGAAAAAGGGAATTACTGGATTTCCTATGGATTCAACGTATTGAACTGCTTCAATACCCTAATTTTCCATCAAAACTCCAAGTATTCTATAATGGATTAATCGAAGCAGAGGGAGTAAGGGATCTAGGTTCCTGAGTGTAGATGTAGTGTTCCTGGCTGGTTGTGAGCATTCTCATTGTACTGTTTATATTAAAGGTCCGAACACATTTAAAAAGGGGCGGGATCTATTATTAAATACACATTAAAATTAAAAGCACATGGCACATCAATTTCAAATAAAATACATATCAAACTACCTCAATCTATTTGCAGTCTTTGCCAGTGACCTCTTTTGTCCTTTACTGATGCAGAATAGTTGTAGTAGAAACCACTTATTTGAAGGCATATAAATCTGAATATAGAAAACAGGCGCATATCAATTCATAGAAAACAAATATTAATATACCTCAATGTGTTTGCAGTGAAAATTCGTAATCAACCTCCCGTGTCTTTTGTTGCTGCACAATAATTGTGTTAGAAATCAACAATTGTCTCCTCTCTCGATATGTAATAAGATAAATAGAAAGAAATTGTCACCTATATGTATTCCCAGATAAACAAAAAGAAATTGTCACCTATATGTATTCCCACTTCTCTTCTTGTCACGTCATGAAAATCTCTATAGAATTAAATTGTCGACATGCCTTTGAAACGTTACTATAGGTAAACACAATAGACAGGCTAATCCACTCCTCTCCATGGCCTCTCGTGGCATAATGAAATGGCAGATACATATCCTAGCATAGTGAAATGAAGGATACATCTCGTGGCATAATGAAAGGGTGGATACATGGCTGATACAGTAAATGTTTAATAGACATGGTGTATGAAACGGTCCATTGGTAAAAAAAAAATTAAATTAAAAAAATTAGGGTAATCCACTCCTCTCGTCGTTCTCCTTTCATATTGTGTCTATTATGCAACACGTGGATACACAAATGTATCATGGTAACAACACATGGGCTTATGAAACTGTAATCTGTGTAATCCACTTCTCTCCCTCGCATATTGAATGGGTTATGAAACATTGGTAAAAGTGAAATTGCTCTCCACGCGGCATGCTAAAGTTTCATAAAATGTAAAAAAGTAATGCAAATGTAATTAATGTTAACAACACATGGTAGATACATAAATGTAATGAAATGCTTGCTCTCCAAAAGGCGGATACATAAATGTTTCGTGACAACTCATTGGTAAAACTGAAATGGTTGCTCTCCACTTATTCTATGCGCCATGCTAAAGTTTGATATAATGACACACAACATTATTACTGCAAAATGTAAAATGTAAATGTAAATGTTAAAACTAAAGTAATCTTTTCTAGATTTGTTAAATTATGGTTCGTGGCAATTGATAAGTTGACCTAGTAAATTCTTAATCATGTTTTGTAAAAGTGAAAAAGTAAACATGATAAACAGATGAATTGATAAATGCAAGAGAGTTAATTAGGCAAATCTCATTCATCCATTTGAATGTAAGACTAAGAATATGCTAGTATCTTGAATTCTTGGCCATCAGATTAAATTTTGTAATTAAAAGGATAATTAAACGAGCGATTCCACTAGGGGGGACGCTTATCGACGTAACTAGAAAAATCACATATTCGTTCATGGGATTATATGCTTCTATTGAGATCGTCGAGATCGAAATCGTCGTTAGTTTTGGTGAAAAAATAGAGATCGAAATCGTCTTATAAAATATATTGATTTATATCAACCACTTTTTAATTGATTTTTTTTATTAAAAAATTTTAATTTTAAAATTAATTAAAATTAAAAAATCTTAAATTAATTTATAATTAATAAATCATGTTAGACAAATTACAAACTAAAAAATATTTACATACATTAATATTTTTATATGAAATAATATTTTTTTAAATTATGATATAATTAATAATTCATGTTAAATAAATAGTACATAGTTAAGCTAAAGAAATATTTGCCAACATCATTCGAGGTGGCTTATCAACTTGCTAATGAAAATGCTCATATATTTATTCAAACATCTATTTTATAAAAATGAAATGCAAATTAGATTCCGGGATGGAATGAAGAAAAGTAATTATCTATTGATCTTCCAACAATTTTACTCAATTCTCACATTTTAAATTCATGAATCGCATAATAAAATTAAAAAATACTACTGTGTCCTTCAAAGCAAATACCACGACTATCTCCTTCCGACTGCTGGATCTAGGAAAAGTTTCTTGATAGTCTTGGAGCAGGCCATCTTCTCCAACATAAGGGCCTCTTACACCCCTCCATGGAAGAGGCAGAGGCCCACTTGCAGAATGCCATTGAGAGTGCAGGAAGGAGAGGAACCACAAACTGGTGTGTTTCCATTGAATAGAGAATGGAGAAATGGAAACAATGAAGCACAACATGCAAATCAGAAACATTCTACACAAGAAAGTGAAACATTTGAATATAAAAGGTTAGAAGCAACCTTAACTAAAAGGAAATTACTTGATGATTAGGAAATTACTAACCTTAAAACTTGATGACTGACACTTGTATTTTGATACTTGATGATTAGGAAATTACTAACCTTAAAACTTGATGACTAACACTTGTATTTTGAGTTGCAACGATGATACCATATTATGTGTGAACATGAAGAATATTCCTTGTTAAATGAATCTAGTTCACATATTCCAAATTCCTCATTTAAAGAAGGATTAATGTGGATGTTTTCAGTACGTATACTACAACCATATTATTAAAGGTGGTTGATCTAAGCACATAGGCCCCATTTTCCACTTTATTAAATTAATGGTGAGGATAAGGTGGTTATCTTAGTCGAATGTCTCCTTGTCTAGGGAGGATTGGTAGATTGGTAGATTGCTAATTAAAATGTTAATGTAAATAATATTAAAATGTGTATGAATTTGACTATGGCTAATCATGGTTGTTCTATGTTTGACCATGTTTGAGGATGGTAGACCATGAGAGACTCTGGTTGATGTTTCACCATGATTTTCTATGGTTAACTATGGTTTGACCATAGATAACTATGTTTGACTACAATTCACCATGTTTAACTTTGGTTAACCATGTTTGACTATGGGTGATAATGGTTCACAATGTTTGATATGGTTCACTATTCTTACCATGTTTGACAATGGCTCACCGTGGACCATGTTTGAATATGATTGATTTTGGTTAACTATACTCGACTATGGTTTACTAATGTTGACTGTATTTGACTATGGTTGACCATGATCAACTATGGTTGTCTATGGTTTAAGTTGTTTGACTATTTTTTAACCATATTGTTGTCTATGGTTTTATTTGTTTAACTATGGTTGAACATGTTTGCTATCACTGACTATGGATGATCATGTTTGACTATGGTTGAGTTTCTTCGATTATGGTTCATTTTGAGTGGCCACGATAAAATGTCATGGACTTTGGTTTGCCATGTTTGATTATGGTTGAGTATGGTTCACTATGTTTGGTTATGGTTGACCATGTTTGATCATGATTGACTAGTTTTGGTGATGTCTGACCATCTTTGACTATTGTGAACTATGGTTGACCATGGTTAATTATGTTTAATTATGATTACCCAAGTTTGACTATGGTTTATTACGATTAACTATGGTTTGAGTATGGTTAACCATCTTTTCATATGATTGACCATATTTAACCATTCTTAACTATCATTGACCATGTTGGACCATGGTTTACTATAATTTTCTATGGTTAAACATGATTCACCATGGTTGAGTTTGATTGATCATAGTTGACTATGGTTTCTTTTGGTTGACTATGTTTGACTTTGGTAAAATATTTGCAATTGCATATAGGAGACCATTAATACCATATTCTAAATCATTATACTCTATGTAATTAAAAGATACAAATAACTTTATGTCAATATAATCACCATCTACTCTCCATGCTTGAATAGATCATAATGGTAGATCAGGGTCCCCTTGGTAGTTCATCCTTGCGTATGGATAATCCTCAATGTATATTGGGAGCTAATCCCAATGTGAAAATAAATCATCTTGGAACACATTTCCAAGTCCCCCACCTCCCCCTCACCCTCGTAGATACCTCAAGTGTTGAATCCAAGGCTCTTGTCGGCCCTCATCAGGAATGTGAATGTGAGTTCAAAGAGTGGGTATCCTCTTAAAAAAAAAGGAAAAGAGGACTATAATGAATTCACAGTTACCTTATGAAGCCCATTGGAAGGAGGTTAGTTGGCGCTTAAGTGTCGTCAACTATGATTTTCCTTGACTATGATTTGCTATGGTTGAACATGCATCAGTATGGTTGACTTTTATTGATCATAGTTGACTATGGTTTCTTTTGGTTGACTATGTTTGACTTTGGTGCAATATCTGCATTTTCATATAGGAGATCATCAATACCATATACTGAATCATTCTACTCTATGTAATTAAAAATACGAATAACCTTACGTTATTATACTCACCATCTACTCCCCATGCTTGAGTAACTCGTAATGGTATCTCAAGGTCCCCTTGGTAGCTCATCCTGGCATATGAACAATACTCAATGTATATTGGGAGCTAATCCCAGTGTGCAAATAAATCATCTTGGAACACATTTCCAAGCCCCCCACCTCCCCCTCACCTTAGTAGTTACCTCGAGTGTTGTATCCAAGGTTATTGTGGGCCCTCATCATGAATGTGAATGTGAGGTCAGAGAATGGGTATCCTCTTAAAAAAAAGGAATAGAGGACTATCATGAATGCACAATTATCTTCTGAAGCCCATTGGTAGGAGGTTAGTTGGTGCTTAAGTGTCTTCAACATCATTTGGGCCCACCCAAAGTAGGTCCCATCCAATACTCACTCTATCAACAAATATCCCCTCTAGATACTTTGTGTAAGGAGTGGCTACCCAATATGAAAATCACCACCATAATCATAGCTCGTGTATCCAAGTCCATCAGTTGGATAGTAGAATATTTAATCGTCACACGAGATATGTAGTGGGCGTCAATAAACTCCTCCAACCATCTCTCTTGAGGTAATATAGGTTGAGACCTACTACTCCCATAAGATGGAGCCCTATGAGAAAATTGATGTGCTATGTAGTGATCTCAATATGCTATCACTACACCATAAATTCCTTTGCATCTACATGCCAATATCTCACTATATGAGAGTGGATACCCTTCCCAACTCCCATCGATGGGTTCTTAACATATTTGAGAATCCCATACCAATGTAGCACTCCTCTCACTACCTAATTCTTTTGAACGTGTGCACATATATATTTGAACTCTCTCTCTCTATATATAGAGTACCTTGAACTAGACCATATATGCACAGAACCACATTTTTTGGTATTTTCATCATATTTATCAAATTTTAGGTCCCGACTAACAAGCCTATATTTTGGCATCTTTTTGCACAATTTTTCCTTCCTACAACCTATCTTTTTCTGTTAATTTCCTCATTTTTGTATCTAGAATCATTTTTTTGGGAAAAAGGTATTAATTGGTAATGTTTTATCATTTTTGTTAATTACAAGATAGTAATTATAGACATTTTGATAACTTACCATGTGAATTGGCCATAACTATAGTTTTATTGTAGCAAAAATATCTTACAACTAAATCTTGAATAGGCTATGGAAAGATTGCAATGGTCCTATAGCTGGTTGTAGAGGATCCATAACACATTTACAACTAGGCTATCAATTGGATACAAAAGAGAAATAGTATGAATGCGACCAAATTGGAGGAAAATGCAAAAGAGGAGTTGTTTTTGCTAGTTGCACAACAACGACAACGCAACTTCAATTGTCCTAAAACTTGCTCCACTACATTAGGGGATTGTGAAAGTCTCATTAATTTTCATACTGTGATCTTCCCAAGGATTCTATGAGAATGCATATGGACAAGTAGCATTCTAATCTTGTCAAAAAATCAACAAACTTAGGGGCGAGTAGATCCAAATTAGAAAATCAATGAATGGTTTTGGTTGGAGCCACTTGTGTAACTACTAAGACATATTAAAATAGTTGATAAGGAGTTGCTATATAAGAATCATTCCTTCCCTTAAGAAGGATTCTTGGAAGAATTTAAGAAAAGTACTCTATAGCATACTATTCTATAATTTGATTTCACTTAATATTAAAAGATTTGTGCGGTTTCCTTTTCAATGCATGGATTAATGTATGAAATGATTCATTAGGTAGCTAATGTATTTATCTTCTAGTACCACATCGAAGGAGGTAGGCCCCCCTCAACTGATAGATACTTATATACTTTGATAGGATTAGTACACTTATGGATTTTCTAGAATTGAGGATTGTAGTCCTTGTTTTTTCCTTGATTAGTTTTTTAAGCATTGTTTTGATCAACATCTCTTTAAGGAAGATTGTTTTCAAGAATCCCGACACAATAATTAATTCATTACCTCTATTATTTCATTTATTTTGATGCACATGGTATTTTGAGAATAGATTGATAAGTGTCGGTTCTCATTTCCTGTAATTCTAGATGTTAGGATATGTAGCATCCTCAGACCCTTCTTGGCAATTCCACACGAAAAATATGAATTATGATACCATTTAAATAACTAAAATTCTCTACAAATGCATAAATTAATGTAACATAACAACAAATATATAGATACAACATGTACATGAAAAATCCATGAGAATAAATGCATAAATATTAACACATCACATAATTAACACACACTAGAAACTTATATTTGGTAAAAAGAACATCAACTGTGTGCATAAATTCCACGTTCCTCCTAGCCTTATACCACGTTGCTCATATTTTTCAGCAATGCATCACCCCTAAGATGGGGCTCAAACTCTACCTTGGCAAAGGAAATCCTAACTAGGCTAAGGTCTCTCAGACAACATAAAACTCAGACTCATGTAAAAACTAAAAATAACAATCTTAAGTCCCTCATTCCCCACATGCATGTACCATCCTGTTCCTATACCACCCCAGGAAGTGTGCCCATTCTCTTCTCAACAGTCCTTCGACTGACCCACCTCCCTTCCGGGGCTTCAACAACATGCCAAACATGAAGCCTCAAATCCCTATAGCTGCAACTTGACACCTTGGGAGATTCATTCCTACTAGTTCTCTCACCTAGAGATAATGCTCATGAGCTTGACAACCCGCTTCTTCAATATCCTAGAGCTTGACAACCTACTTCTTCATTCTAGTTTTAAAACTCTCCCTAGTACAGGTACAAGTACTAGTAGTATGAAGGTATGGATGACAATAGTCTGGAGGTGGTGAGGCAAGAATCATAATGGAATCATGGCCAAAAGGAATAAATCACCCTAACTTATGTGCATGTTCCCAACTTCACACTTGTCATGTTGGGAACTGTATGGTCCCACACATGGATTCCCTCTCAAGGTGATACGCTCCTCAATATGGGGACTTAGGATATACCAAATATCCATACTTTATGCTTTATATCAATAGGAATATTAATAAAATATTCCTTTGGGATTAAGCCCCTTAGCTTAGCCCCTTTTCCCTAGACTCTTATCCCCCCTTTTCCCATTTTGGTGGAGTTTACCCCCCCATACTCTTTTACATGGTTGGTCTGTAGCAGTGATGTGATTTCATTAAAAACTAAGTGAGATGACATTTTATAAAAATAGGCTCGTTGGCCTTTCATCTTTTGGCTCACCATCCTAATAACTACAAAGTCATTCTGGCCTCAAAATACTTACATACAAAGGAAATATGTCCCCAAAGTATCCTAGTTCACCAAACTATATGTAGACTTATATTTATATTTGCAATGGGGTTAAACCTAGGGGTATTAAATTCCCCTCCTCCTTATTTATGCACTTCCCTTAGTGCAGTATATACACATATATAGTGAAAACTTCAAAATTCCTAAAAACTATGTGAATATTTTTCCCGCATAGCATCCTCATATTTCCAAGTCGCATAGTGAGGATTGTACGAGGTCCATTGGACCTTTACTGGCCATATGGATTGATTTTGGAGTTACTTGATCATCCATACCAATATGCAAACCAATTTCACTTGAAAGTCTCCTTCTTGCTCCACATGAATCACATTCCAATCAATGATGTGATTAGCATAATGTAATTACTTTTTAACCAATGATAGATGGAATACATTATGAATACACATTGATGTAGGTAAGGAAATCATGTATGCTAAAGGACCAATCCTCTCTAGGATTTCAAATGATCCACAATAATGAGCTGCCATCTTTGAACAATTTCCCAACTTTAGGGAACTTATGTTCGAGTTTACTTCTAAGAACACATGGAAACCCACTTTGAACTCTCTGTGAGTTATACTTTTATCAACATAATTTTTTTCCTATCCTAGGAAACCTTTAAATTCTGTTTTATTTTCACCATCCTCTCTTCCATTTCCCTGAGTAATTCTGGTGCAACCACTCCTCTATCTTCTAGGTTGTCCCAGTTCACTGGTGTGTTGCACTTTCTTCCATAAAGTGCCTCAAATAGGCTCATCTTTAGAGATGCTTGATACCCATTGTTATAAGAAAACTCCACCAAATGCAAACAGTCTTCCCATTTGGATGGTTTATCCATCACATACATCCTTAATATGTCTACTATCACTCTATTTACCCTTTTTGTTTTCCTATCTAACTCTGGATGATATGTTGTGCTAAAATTCAATTTTTTCCAAATTCCTTCCAAAAATTTGATGTAAATTTGGGATATCTGTCAGATATAATTGTCTTAGGAACACCATGCAACCTATAACTTTCCCACATATAAATATCAACAATGTTAGCTGCCATGTGAGTGAGATTCACTACAATAAAATGGGAAGCTTTAGTAAGGTTATCGACCACTTCCATAATATAATCATGTTTCTTGTTTTTTCTGGGAAGCTTGGTGATGAAATCCATTGTTACAATTTCCCATTTCCACTCAGGAATGGGAAACAGTTGTAGAAAACTACTTGGGTCTCTATGCTAATCCTTAACCTTTTGAAAATCCAAACACCTAGCAATAAAATAAACAACTTCTTTCTTCATGCTTGGCCAATAATATTGTCTCTTAACAACTGCAATAGTTTTCTGGTAACTTGGGTGCCCAACAAAAGGCACATTATGCATTTCTTTTAATATCATATTTTTGAATTTATGAAAATTTGGCACATAAATTCTACCTATGTACATGAGAATTCCATCCTCTTTTAACTCAAAATTCTCAATTTTTTGCTACAAAATACCTTGCTATAATTTTTTCTTTATTTCCATGTATTGTAGGTCTGATTTTGTAGCCTTTTAAATTCCATCTTTAAAATCTGATCTATAGATGATAATGGCTATAAAATGCATCGGATGCACCCTTTTGTTGATTGCATCAACCACCTTGTTCTCTTTACCCTTGATATGCTTTATATAAAAGTCATACTCATTAAGGAATTCCAACCACTTTCTTTTCTTGGCATTTAGAGTTGGTTGTCCAAATAAATATTTCATACCGCTATGGTCTATCCTCAACTCAAATATTTTTCCCATGAGGAAGTGCCTCCACATCTTCAAGGAATTCATTATGGATGACAATTCCAAATCATGAGTAGCATAGTGTCTTTCATGATCCTTTAATCTCTTTGATTCATAGCATACCACATGCTCATTTTGACTAAGAACTCCACGAAGTTCTTCTTTACATGCATTGATGGATCCAATGAAGTATTCATTTAGATCAACAATACTTAATATTGGAGAACTTGTTAATAAATGCTTCAAGATTTGGAAACTCCTTTCACAATCCGGTGTCCACTCAATCTTCACACCCTTCTTATGCAAGGAAGTGATTGGGTCTGGAATATTTGAGAATCATTCAATAAATCTCCTATAGTAACCTGCAAGTCCCATGAATGATCTCATATCATTGACATTCCTTGGTGTCGTCCATCCTTCAATGGACCTTATGTTTTCTAGATCCAATGCTATCCCTTCCTCTAAAATGATATGCCCCAAATAATGAATTTTTTTTTGGTAGAATAAGCACTTGCTCAATTTGGCACACAACTGATACTCCTTTAATTACTATAATACCATCCTCAAGTTCTTTCGATTCTCTTCTTCAGAATTAGAATATACCGGAATTTCATCTAAGAATACAATGAAATACTTATCTAAGTAATCCCTAAAAATACCATTCATTAAACACATGAAGACAACTAGTGCATTTGATAATCCAAATGACACCATTGTGAACTCATAATGGCCATACCTTGTTCTGAAAGAAATCTTGTTGATGTCTTCTTATTTAATTCTTACTTGATGATAGCCTGACCTAAGATCAATCTTGGATAATATCTTAACATCTTTCAATTGATCAAAGAGGCCATTTATCCTTGGCAAAGGATACTTGTTCTTCACAGTTACCTTGTTCAACTTCCTGAAATCAATGCAAAGTCTCAAAGTTCCATCCTTTTTCTTCACAAATAATACTAGGGCACCCCAAGGTCACACACTTAGGTGTATATACCTCTTCTTTAGAATCCCTTCAAGTTGCATTTGAAATTCCTTCAATTATGGAGTACTCATCTTGTAAGGGGTTTTGGATATTGGGGCTACTCCAGGAATCATATTGATGGACGAATCAATATCTTTCTTGAGAGGAAATCATGGTATTTCCTTAAATTCATCTTCAAACTCTTTTAGGACTGCATAGTATTCAATACTTGACACCTTATCTTTAGGTGTCTCTTCCATATGTTTTGCAAATACTTGACACCCTATTGGGCGTAGACCTATTTTTAGGAAATGCCCAATTTTTGTAAGGTAAGGCCCAATTTTGGAGAAGAAAAGTTGGTAGGAAAAGAAACACATGCAAGGAAAAACCGCATGCAAATGAGGAAAACATGCAAGGCGCACAGGCACAAAAACCTAACCATGTTAAGGTTAGGGTTTTGGTAAGAGATTGTAGCAACTAAGAAGCTTGTAAATTAGTATAAATAAGAACCTAGGAGGTCTAGTTCATGCTTTGAAGGTTGTTCTAGTTTTGAGCTATTGTAAGGATACCAAACTAGTTCTGATACAATTTTGTAAGTTCTTGAGTTGTAGAAGAGTAAGGTAGCTAGATCTTGAGGGTTAGATCACAAGCTAAGGAGCCTGGTGTGATCTAGCTTGCCTCACGGAGGTTGTGGAACCTTGTTCATGTTTGTACGATCAGAATTGTAGTGTGTGCAGTGCCAGATATTGTAGAAATATAAATAAAAGAGCCTAAGAAGCCATATTTTTGTGGATGTAGCCTAGGAGGGGGTGAACCACGGTAAAACCTATGTCATGTGTGTTTCTTATTTCATATTTACCTTCTGTTGGTAGTTATATTATAAATGGATGAATGAATAATTCAGTTAGAGATATTAGAATGCATGCATAAGATTAACAGATGAATGAAGCTTAAGAATAATAGAGTGAATAGAAAGATCAAGGCCTGAAGAAGATCAAAGATAACCCCATATCCCCACTCATTACTAGACTGCAAGAACCTGATCATTGCAACCACCCATAGTACTATCTCAGGTGAGCCTGTGAAATACATTCTCTATGTTGTTTTTCCTTGTGTTTACCAGAAGGGTCGATAGTTTTATAGGTTTTTGTTGGAAACATGTTTAGATCTGAACCTGGGTCAGCCAAGAAGTAGTTAGAGAGAGTAATAACCAAAAAATGGTTATGTTTCTGGATGATACTGCATGGGATTGAGTGAATGGGATCCATAGAAGAAGCATGTAGAGAATGAAGTTATAAAAAGGGAATGTTTAGACCATGGAATCCAATGAAGGTAGATATCAAAAGATGGTTGAAAACAAAGGAGCTTGAATTTGTGTAGAAGGATAACAAAAAACCTAAGTTAACACTGTAGAAATATCTGGACAAGTACGTGTTTAGCGACCTATAGGAGATATTTTTCTGTGATTTCCTGCAGGTGTTGTAGGAGTGGCTATTAATTTTAAAAGACAACCACCCTACAAATCGAACTAGACAGATTGAGTCGAATCCTATGGAGATCGCGCAGTTACAACAAGTTAACAAAAAATTCACGTGTGTAATATATTTTTGGTTAGACAATATTGTTGCAGGGTTTATCACAGAATTTTCAATAGATTGTTGTATACTTCAATCAATATTTTACTGTATAACAACAATGTGATGACTATGGAATTAGGAAACTAAACTTCCTTGCGTGCATGGGGAAAGGGGGAAAGCAATCACAAGAGGTGGAGAAATGGAGGAAGAGATGGATAAGGGAAAGAAGAAGGAGGCCATGGACCCAATCATGATGGAGGAATATTAGATAAGGAAGATAATGGAAATAGTTGGAAAGACGCATAGTGGAGTACCCTACCAATATAATATGCATGATAAGAAGAGAGCCATAGCGGATAGAGAGGGATTGAAAAGTGATGAGGAAGATGTAGAGGATATCCGGTCTATGAAAGGAAGATAGGTGGTATAAGGGTTGGAGTAGAAGGTAAAACTCCCATCCATGTCAGTGTTAGTGTGTAATCCATAACCCCATGTGTGACTAATACACCAGAAAGAACACCACCATTTAGACAACCAGATTTTAGTGGAAGAAATAAAGTAGGAAACACATCCAAACAAGGAGCAACAAATGGAGGAGCCAGTTCATGAAGTAGTAGTCGAATATCTACACCGCATGGAGGTAGTAGTTCATCACAATTCAAGATGGAAGGACATGATCCCACCTTCAGGTTACCAAAATTTTGGGGTGAGGCATCTGAGGACCCTGAAAAATAATTTGTTCATCTGCGAGAAGATATGAGAAGCAAAGCAGACCATAGTTGAGGATACAAAACTTGTACAGTTAGATATCATGCTAAGAGACTGCGTACTAGATTAGTATATGAGCCTAGCTGTAAACAATCCACTAGGAGTAACAAGGCCTATTGAAGATGTGAATATGCTATTGATTAATGAATTTCAAAATCCTAGCTCAAAATATCAGTACATGAATGAGATGACTAAAATCGGTAAGAAACTAGGTGATTTTTTTTGGGAGATTGATCAGAGGTTTAAGCATCTCAAGGGTAAGATGAAGTATGTCATGACTAACATGCAACATAGAAATATTTTTATGAATTCACTATTACCACATTTGAAATACCCATTGAGACAATAAAAGTTTCAATCTTGGGAAGAGATGTTGCAAGAAACCCTTCAACTGGAAGAGAACTAGTATCAAAAGACAAATCCAACAATAGAGGAGAAGAAGGAGGATTTGAAGAGATTTACATTTCAATTAAACCAAAATAAGAGAAAATAGAAAAGAGAAGTTGTTTGGTGTACCACGTGCAGGAAAAAAGGTCACCGCAAGAATGAATGTCCAACTTTCGCACAATACATGACAACAAGAGTACCAAACAATTTTCTAATAGGAGGACCATGGTGCGAGATCTGTAAGAAACATGGGAATGATCCATATCATTGTCCAATGATATAGAAATAGCAGACAATACACAAGAGTTCATATTACAATTTTTGCAAATAAATGGGTCATGATGATAAAGATTGTAGGATAATGGAGTTGATGAGGGAAATAACTTCAGATACCTATAGGGTGCAGGAAGAAATGATGACAGGGAAAGTTGTACCTTATTTTAACTAGGTACCACCTCCATACAACACTGCACAATAGTAGTATAACAATGCAAAACCAAAATATAATCATGCGCCACCATCATATAACCCCGTACAGTATAATCAGGTGCCTCAGTACAACGCACCATGAGGAGATCAAACTAACTATAGAGGGGGAGGATGAGGTATTGTAGGATTTGGAAGAGGTAGAGGTCTAGTAGTGTGCCACAACTACCAATGACCATGACACTATGCAAGGGAATGTCCACTTCCACCTGTGACATGTATGTATTGTCGCGCAACAGACCATGATAGAGAATAATGTCCAACACTTTTGAGAAATATTCAAGAAAATAGGAACCAGAACAACCATAATGTTTAGTGGATCTCTCCAAAATCTAGGGATGATGGAATAAATATCAACATAGTCACATGAGGAGGCACTAATATAGGACCTGTCGCAATGAGACCGGATCCAACACAACACCAATGGGTGAAGAAAAAAATTGAACCATAGAAGTAGTTTGATGCGCGGAAAGAAAATGAGACATTCAAGGAGGCCAGACAAGAGTTCCTCAAACAATATGTTGCATCTACATCAGTTGTGCAACATACTCAGAACATACAAATGTACAATATGCCTTCATCAATGGACCACACCAATGAAGCACAACCTTTAGGAAAAGTAAGTACCATGAAGACTTTTATGCAATCCTGTGTTAAGCTATTGAATGATCCATCATCTTGAAATTTTTGAAAAATATGTTAGAAATATGTAACACAGAAGTAGAGGGGACATTAGAGTAGAAAATAGTAAATCACCACCATACAAGAAGGAGGACAAGCAGAGAATTCAGACTAAATGACAACATTGGAGATTTTAATATGGGGGATATTATACTGGATTTAGGCTCTAAAGTAAATTTGTTACCTAGAAAGACATGGGAGTGTATGGGAGATCCCACACTAGGATATTCCCCTATCCAATTGAAGTTTGAAAATCAACACAGAGTGCTACCAATTGGAAGGCTTAAGGGTGTGACAATAGATTTGGATGGAGTGTGCACTAAGGTAGACTTTGAAGTGATCGAAATAGTAGATAGAACAACACCTTAACCAACATTGCTTGGAATGGATTGGGCATTTGATAAATAGGATGTAATCAACTTGAAGAAAAGGAAGATGAAATTTCAATCAGGAGAATAGAGAGTCATTGCACCATTAGACCCTTCACAAGGAGAAAGGTTTGTAGAACCCACCTATCTAGATCTGGAAGAAATAAACTAGTTGTACATAACCATCGTGCGAGAAGAACATTATGTTAACCCAACTGCATATGTGGTAATCAACTGGAGAGAAATCACATCATGTTCTTCTGACTCAGATATGGGTGTCAAGAATTGACAACAAATATTACATGAAGTTTCCACAAGAAGGTGTGCAAGAATAGACTGCGCAATAAGATGGCTTGGTAAGAAGATAAGAGAACCTCCTAGTTTTCATGGGGTAAAATGATTTAGAGGAATTTATGATACAATATGAAGAGGAAGTAGGATAAAATCAGAGGTTATTAGCCCTAGATATTGAACTCAAGGCTACAGTTGCAAGATGGTGGGGTGCACATAAAGAAACAATTTAGGACTAGTACCAATGTAAACGATTATTACGCATTAGATTCATCATAGAATAGGGAAACAATAAAATGCAAAGGTATGATGGACAAGGGACACCAAAAAAACACTTGGAGAAGTGAAGAATGCATTGGAGGATGACACCACTAGAAGAATGGCCTCATCAATTCATCCATACATTGGAAGGAATTCCAGAAAAATGGTATGTAGACCAGGAAATGTGTAGAGGCACTGCACAATGGACAACTTTACAACATAATTTTATAGTAACTTTCTCATTTGAACATGAGAACCCCAACATTGATTCAGCAATAAAACATATAAGAGGGATGATATTTATTGATGTACCAGAGGTTGAACTCATCACAGAGTATCAACGATAGAACATACAGACAATGAAGGAACTATTGTCATGCTATCATGTGGAAGAACAAGCACCAGATGAGGATGAACCGCGAAATATTAAGATTACAGAAATTGAAGGAGAAAGAGAGGTGGAAGGTCCATATTTGGAGGCAGAAGTATTTGATGCACCTATAAAGGTAAATAAAGTCAACATTGGGACCACTGATAACCCTAAAATGACAAGTATTGGGGACTATTGGGATGAAAAAATAGTAGAAAGGATAACAGATTTACTGCACGAATACAATGACCTATTCCCCACAACCTTTACATAGATGAAAGGCATAGCAAGAGAGATAGGAGAGATGAAGATACCTCTCAAACCTAAGGAAAGACCTATTAGACAGAGACCTTATAGACTGAATCTCGTATAGCAGAAAGTGAATGCTAAAATTGATAGAATGATGGAAGCTGGTATCATAGAACCAATAGAGGAATTTGAATGGATAAGTCCTATGGTAGTGGAAGAAAAGAAACAAGGGGGGATAAGGATCTATGTGGATATGATAAAATCAAATGATGCTTGAATACATGACCCTTTTCCCACCCCTTTCATAGATAAAGTCTTAGAGAATGTGGGAGGTCAAGAAGCATATTCATTTACATATGGATTCTCAGGTTACCATCATATCAAAATATCCCCAGAAGACAGGTATAAGACTACTTTTTCCACAGAATGGGGATCCTACTAGTACAAAGTCATGCCTTTTGGGCTAAAGAATGCATGAGCCTATTTTCAAGAGTAGTCATAACTGATTTTAAAGAGTTTATACATCAGTTCTTAGAAGTATCTCTAGATGACTCGACTATATATAGTCTGTTAAAGGACCATGTAGAGGTTTTAAGGTTAATGTTGGAGAGATGTAGGTAGTGTCAAATATCATTTAATATCAAGAAATGCATTTTTGGGACACCTTTTGGAATACTGTTGGGAAATATAGTGTGTAAATATGGTTTACTAGTGGATCCTGTTGAGATTGCAACCATTGTTAATTTACCACCACCAAAATCAGTGCACAAGTTGAGAGAAACACTGGGACATACATGCTATTACATAAAATTTATCAAAGGATATGCGCAGATCACTGCGCCAATGGAAAAAATATTAAAGAAGGACATCAAATATCAGTGGAATGAGGACTGTCAACAAGGGTTGGATGCCTTAAAGGAAAAAATGGTCACATCACCGATCCTAGTATTCCCATATTGGGAAAATACATTTCATGTGCATGTATATGCATCAACCATAACACTTGGAGAAATTTTGGTGCAACCAAGAGCAGGGGGTTTATACCATCCTATAGCCTTTGTAAGAAGAAAATTGTCATAATCAAAACACCACATAAAGAGAATGCCTAGCCATGGTTGTTATGTGGAAAATATCTCTATGGCTAGGGGTAAACCACAACAAATGAAAATGACTGCATAAATCAACTCTAATCTTAGGTATTCTATATAAAAAAATATGCTAGAAAGATAAGATAAAAGGCCTACCTCATCCATACATTCGATGAAGTCCATCGTTGAGCACTTGACTCAAAGCAATATACCTGCAACTTGTCCTCAACAACCAAGAAACACAAGCATATGTTGATAATATATAATGTTAGCACATTCAATAGCATAATCCATCAAGATTCATAACAAATATGTCCATGAAATAACAATTCAAATATTAATTGGATGAGAAAATAGTATTTCTATTAAAATGTAATCAGTAGAAGTGAATGAATTACAAATTTCCATGTCATCACAATTCAGAACCAAGAAACTAAGTCCCTTCCAGTTGGGCCTCTACCACTTCAATCCTCCACCAAAGTCAAGCTCATGTAAGAGAGACAATGAGGTTCTTAATCAAGTAGGGAAGATCTTGGGGGATGAATAATGTGTTCAGACTTCAAAGGACAAAGGGATGCAGACTCAATATGAAGTGAATAATTTCTCCATAGTAAATTTTCTCTCAAAGTTGAATTCTTCTCCCTTTTTTCCATAGCTCGGATTTGGCCCATTTGTAGCCTTCAAGTGGAACTGAAGGGTTGAGTTGGAACATGTCTAGTATATGGAAGGTCAAGGATCATGGATCTCGTGACATGACATGGAAACCCAACACCATTTTTTAATGTTGGGCACAAAACCCGATGTACGCGGGCTGTAGTGGTGCAACCTTCGTATACGCATGTTGTACAATAGGTAGGGTGCGTATATGTGGAAAGATAATGTTTTTATCTTTGGAATTTGCAAAAAGGAACTTCAAGTCTGCATAGGGAAATGGAAAAAGGCCTTATGTGCAAGTTTGCATAGGGTGAGGAAAATATTGCTATAACAGATGCCCCCTAATGTGTGAGGTCATAGGAGTATCTGTGATGGCCTAAATACATTATAAGACCCAGAAGTGGAGTAATGGGAACCTAGATGGAATAACTATTTTCTCATTACAATCTGTACTAACTTTGCACACATGGATGCCAATTTGAATTACATTGCAGATCCATGTGAAAATATACCAAACAATTGTCCATGGCCATGAATAGGCAATACAAAGGTGGCTACATGCCAAAGGTTGTTATAGTCACAAACAAGGCCCAGTAAAACCAGTCTCAAAATCAATTTGAATATATCTGTATACAATGGAGTACAATTTGATCTCCCATGATCACTGAAGTCATATAGGTATTGGTCCAATGAAAACTAGCAACAACTTAGGAAAGCTGTGACTATGAACTAATGTCTTCAAGTCTTATACAAAATCCGCCAAAGGTGGAAATCTACATCATGTGAACAAAGGATTTTAGGTTGAACAAAATGAGACTTCATTTGATTACTGGTCATTAAGGTATATCATTAAAAACCATGAGACAACCTACCTATAATGAAAGTAGGTATCAAGGCATTGGGTACATTCTTACAAGTGTGAATAAAAGTGTCAAGGTGAAACACTTGAATAATCCATCAATCAAGAGACATTTATGTATTCCCAATTGTCAATGGTGAAAGAACCTACCACTAATGAATGCAATCCTCTAGGTACTCATAGGACTCTAGGTATCATCTCTAGAATATATGAGTTGAATTCGATGGAAGGAGACCCGCTGAAAGGAGAGCATTAAGGAATTTCTCATCATTAAGCACAAGTTACAAAGAATGAGCTTGATGATTTGGAGGAAATCAGATGAATAACATGCTCACAAACCAACGACCTTGTGTGTCTTTCGCATGTGTTAGATGCAAGTGGTATAGGAAAAAGACCCTTTGAATAACAACCATTAAGGAAAACTATCATCAAAGGAGAGGAAACCACCAATAAGGCTAATGGAATCCAAGACACTTCACAAATCCTAATGTGTGAATAGATTTCTTTCCATCAAACACAAGGGAAACCACCCAATCAATGACCAATGATGAAATTTCATCTATTGGGTTCAAGGTTACCTACTAATGAGGAAAGTAGGACCAGGGTGCACAATAGGACTACAACTTCATGTGATTCTAAGACACACTGAGGGTATGGTTGACATGAAAAGTCAAGAGTTCTGAGGAATGGTTGACACAGGTTGATAAACATCTTTTGAACAAGAGCATGAGACATATGGAAGACTTTGGAAGCATAGACTCAATGATGAAACTTTGATATGTAGGAGGCATCAATCAAAATATCCATAGGGTCTGGAAGAGTAACCAGTCGAGGGAGTAAAATATTTGTAGCGAGCTCAGCTTCCTAAGGTCATGCTAAACCTAAAATTTTGATGACAAGTGGAATCAAAATTTTTGTGCTATGTTCAAAGGAGACACGATTGCTGCCAATATAAGATAATATTCCCTTACCTCCCACCTTTTTTTAATTTTTTATAGTCAAATGAATGCTATGATAGAGAGGAGGAAACAAGTGTCACAAGTAAGAAAACCATTTCCATCAATGGAACATACCTATGCTCAATGCAAGGAAGTGCATGTGGGAGATGGACACTCGGGGGAATGTTTCCTCTTGTGTATAGGGTGTCAAGTTGCAAATGATATAAACAAGGCTCTTCTTGGATGATGATGTGAACTGGTGAGGTGAATGGATTATAACGCAAAAGAGAGAGCCGACAATAGGCTCAATATTGCAAGTAAGAGCATGAGATGAAATTATAACTTAATGCCAAAAAATGTCCTTTTTCATAATCTTAGTCTACTTGGGTTGAAAAAGGGATAAACTTGTTCCAAATAGATGTCATTTCAAATCCAATTTACGAGTGTGAAAGTGACAAGTTCACTCAAAAATCTTTTCATTTTTTGAGAGATTTGGAAAATATCTTAAATTAGACTTGTGACCTTTCAAATCCAATTAACGAGTGTGAAAGAGACAAGTTCACTCGACAATCTTTTCGCTTTTTGAAATGAGTCAGAAAAGAGCTTAAATCAGACTTGTTTGGGGGGTTTCTAGGTGACATGTTATGGGGGAGGCCAAGGCTCCCATGTAGGACTTCTGTCGAAAGTCAACAACTCATAGATATATGACACAATATTGGGAAAACCCAAAGTTTTCCAATTCGAGGAGGATAAAATACTTGTAGAGGTTACCTTATCTACAATATATTGAAGAATTCCCTTTATCTCGAAGGGTGTAGAAGAAGGAAGTTGAGGCTCTAAAATATCATTCCAATCAAAGGAAACCACCCTAGGACTTGGAGGGAGCGTGCTTAGAGAGAGTAGAATGCTCCCTTGTGCAGAAGGTACAGAAGTTGAAATTTTAAGAAAATGGTATAGAAGGTATAGAACTAGAACTAGAAGAGTGGGATCGACCGGAAATTGCATCGGAGAAACCACTTCTTCAACCATTGGTTGAATAGGATGTGAGACAACAAGGTCAAGAGGCACATCACCCCCAAAAATAGGATTGGTGTTAGTCGAAGATTGCATTGACATGAGCGTTGGTTGAAAAGGATGCGAGACAACAAGGTCAAGAGACACATCACACCCTAAAGGGAGAGGGGTGTCAGCCAAATATTGCATTGGCATGACCACTGTATCAACAAAAGAAGGTTGAGAATTCAAGGATGACTGAGAACCCGAAGGTCCCCCAAGTAAGGACCATGCTTTTGGTACCACAAAAATAGCAGGGCACAAACAAGTAAGGTGATCTCCTTCACAAATCCTACAAAGGAACTTGGGCTTACATCTTACACGTCTAGGCTTCTCAATCATATGAATTCCCACAACATGACTTGCAGTGGCTGGTGACATTCTCCCAGCATGATTTGTTGGGGCTAGTAGAAAATATCCAACATGACTTGCAAAGGTTGGTGATGAACCTTCAACATGACCAATAGAGGTTGATGATGAATCCCCAACATGACGATTAGAGGTTGGTGATGAATCCCCAAAATGACTAGCAGAGGTTGGTGATGTACTACCAGTATCAATTGCAGTGATTGGATTGATGACGACGGTTGGTTGCGGCATTTGAGACCAAGGTTCTGGGAAAGACTGGTTTTGATAAATTGCAAGCTAGGAAGGATTCTGGTATACACCATGGCCCTGCCCGACAAGAAATTATCCTCCTCCAAACTAATTCATAAAGGGTTGTAAGGGAATCGACACTGTGAAAGCCTCTTGCAAAGAGAAAGTGACATGACAAGGGTTACTCATGTGAGATATATGTTTCCCCCAGATGAAGGAACTTCGTGAAGGGAGTTTCCCATACTATCAGAATGACTCCCTCTGGATGGAACACCAGAGGACATATGGAGGGCCGCCATGAGAAAAGCATTTGTAGGAACCAACATAGCGGAAGAAGGATAGGTGGATGAAGTGTAATAGGTAGAATGACCACCCATTTAATCACTTTCTCCTTGAAAATTGGATCCATAGGAAGGAATATTCCAACCTCCTACCATAAGGTTTGTTTGAGGGATATGAGTCCTACCAAATGAAAAGGGAGAATAAGGAGGCATCACTCCCCCAGACCCAAAACTAGGATTCACATAAGGAGATGAGACAAAGGATGGCAAGGGAAAAGGCATGTCTGACATACCATGAGGAAAATGATTAGAGACCCAAGGCATTGGTTGAGTATCATAATTATGCATACCATTATGAAACACAGACGGATTTGTCCCCATGAAATGAACGAATTTCATGGGGGAGGTAGTGGTAAATGAGGGATCCAAAGGAACTCCACTATCCATGATAATGACAGCTCACGAGGTAATACAAAATACTAAGGTCAAATAATGATCAAAGAGCACACCAAAATGAAATAATAAAAAGGCCAATATGCACACAAGCATGATAAAGTGGTTGAAAGGGGCCTCCCTCTCTAAAGTAGGTATGCCTCTCCTAAGAGGGGCCTAATACTTCTTGCTAAAGATTGAAGGTATCAAAATCAGTTATAAGGGCCCTCTTGGGCTTAAGAATGAGTCAATAAAATCCCCTCAGAGAGGTAATCCTCCATAAAGGCTGTGTGTTGTTCGACCCTTATCTGACCCAGGGTACCTACAAAATAATCCCTATAAGTAATCTATGTGGTACCTAAGTCAAGCGACTAAGAAACCATGATATAAGTGATGCACATGAGAAAAATCATAAGTCAGGTCCACCATATGGGCAAGGTAACAAATCTTGAAACCTCAAAAGCACCACCTCTCACAGAGGTAAGGGTACTAGCAAGATCCCCATATATGAATAGATTGTTGAATAAGGTTGGTTGTCATTGATGTCAACCCTTGTAGAAAGCCCTGTAGCACAAAGGTTTGGGTAATGGACCCAAGATTGTTTGATGTAAATATGACTCATTATTGTTTTTTCATGGTTGATAAGAAGTAAATATGGATGAACTCCAAAGTGGTCCCCTTATGGTGAAAGCCCTCACGGAAAGATGCTTTGTGGAGTAAAAGAAACCATGCTTATTTGTGGAATAATGAGATGAAGGGCAATGAATTTTTCAGGGAAACTATCCTATATGGATAGTGCTTATCATGCCATTTTCGGTGGTATGTGGAATTTCACATAACCCCTCACGGTTAGAGAATTATGGCCATGAGAAGTTGTAGACCCCAAGTTTGGGTAATGGACCCAAGTTTGTTTGATGGGTAATGGTATGAGTTATGATATATTTTCAGATAATACTATTCTATATGGATAGTAAATTTCATTCCATTTCTGATGGTATGTGGAACGTCACATAACTCCTCACGGTTTGAGAGTTATGGCCTTACGAAGTTGGAGGACCTTCATATGTCATCTAGAAGCCCCAAAAGGTCAAAGTAGTCAAAGTGGTTTAAGAGATTTTAAAAGGTAAATAATAAAGTGAATTAAAGAGTTTATTATAATTCAAATTGAATACAAAATAAATTATTCCAATAATAAATTTAATGGAAAAATTAGAAGTGGGTTAACCCTAAAATAAGGAAAGTGGGCCAAGTGACCTAGAAGATGTTTTTAAGGAAGCTACTTAGAGAGTATAAATAAGAGGCAATGATCTCTCATTTTAATCACACTTGAGAATATTGAATATCTATAGGTGTCTAAGGTAACCAAGGATATCTAAGCCTAATTTCCAAGGGAAGGTGAAGAAAAGAAGGCCGAAATGCAAGGAAGGATAAATTCTTTTGATGGTTCTTTCAAAGGTGTTTCGACTAAAAACATCATAACTTCTTCATAACAGATCCAAATTTAGTGAAACAAAATGTGTTGGTTATGGTACATTCTGTAGTATGTTGTGTAACAATTTTAGATCAATTCAACAAACATTTCGTGCGGGGCACACTCTACAAGGTCTCTCTCTAGAATAAGACAAAATTCAGCAAGGTATGCCAATTTTGCTATAACTCCTTTTCTGAGAGGTTCCAAGTAGTGACACCTGGATGAATTGTACAAAATAAACTGAAGAACATTGTGTATCCATTTAATATATTTATACATTACAGGTACAAAGTTATGATTACTTCAAGTTAGGGTTGTTGACTAATCCAAACTTAGGCATGCGAGACTAAAGAAAAGTTTGATGAAAATGCTAGTCTCTTGTTGTTGAAGTTAAGAAATGTTTGCAGGAATGTGATTATATACACCAGGTCTATTATAGAGCTACAAATCATATTTGGATGATGAATTTGATGAGGGCTTTTGGTTGAGGTACATGTTGAGTACATGGTTGAGACAAGTAGTTGATGAGTTGGCACATACATGAGGTGTATAGTTGATTATGTTGGTACATATTGATGAGTCATAGTTGATGAGTAGTTGACACATGATTGGTACATACTTGGTACATGGTTGGATGCACTTTTTTATGGTACAGGTTGATTATAGGTTATTTGGTACATGTTGGTGCATGGTTGATGCACTTGTTTATGGTACAAATTGATTACAGGTTGAGGTATAGGTTGATGCATGGTTCAGATTTATTGGTACAAGTTTACAATGGTATATCTCACAGTGATAGGTTGAAATTGGTTCCATCATTCTACTTCTACTTCAGGGTGGAAGGATGGGGCAAGGACAGGTGGTTGTAGCCACCTTCCGGTTGTAGCCGGAGAACATAGGGGGTTGTAGCCTTCTTCTGGTTGTAGCCAGAGAATTAGGGAGTTGGAGCTTCCTTAAGGTTGTAGCCTAAGAAACTAGGGGGTTGGAGCCTCCTTCCAGTTGCAGCTGGAAAACAAAGGAAGTTGGTGCTTCCAATTAATGTAATTCTTCAAGACATATAAGAAAAAAAATTCTGTGGTTTTCTTCCGATTTGGGTTTCCACATAAAACACTATTGTACTGTGTATGTGTATGATTGTTCATTTGTTCATTACTTATTTACTCTGCATTTATTGGATGAAAATGCTTCATTGATATAACACTTGGACTATATGGTTAAAAAGGATTAAATTTCTCTATTACTGATTGACCCCCCCTCTCAGTAATCCAACAATTGGAATCAGAGTCGGTTCCTTAAGGAAACAATTTAACCACTGGAAGGAGATCATGGATTTTTCTAAGAATGGAGTACCAATGTTTAATGGTCAGAATGGATTTAAGTATGAGATGTGGAGCAAAAGGACGGATGTACTTTTACAGGCACAGGGACATTATATTTGGCTATCATTTGTTACAAGATATGATAGTTCAAAAAGGGCAAAGACTACGACCAAGAAGGAATTGAGGAAAAATAACAAAATAGCAATGGATTTCATCTGGGAAGGATTACCTAATTTGGTAACAGAAAAGGTTGGTAAATGTTCATCAACAAAAGAAATTTTGGATAAGTTACATGACATATATTCTTCACCCATCACGGATTCATAAAATGTTTAAGAAGATGCAGAAACAAATCAAGAAGAATTATGTTCACGATGTCAAGAAGATTCAGAAGATGAAGAGTACATAATAACCAGAGGTATGTTGTTTTGTGTTAATTGTGAAAAACATGGACATCTTGAAATAGAATTCCATGAAGGAAATGAGACAGGAAAAATAATTGAAATGGAAGGCAATTATGAAGAAGAATTGATTAGTTCTTTAGATGAACTAAGAGAAGAAAACAATTCACTAAAGAAAGAATTGACGAAACAAAAGGAAAGTTGTCACATTTTTTAAGAAGTCCAACAGATCATCGCAAAACTTAAGAACTCAGCTAGAAGAAGCCAGAAAGATCGAATAAAATCTTGAATATCAAAAGCAATGTTTGGAAACCAACATAGCAGCATAGAAGGAAGAAGCAGAAATGAGAGAAAAGATATTGATAGATCATGTTAAGGAAAGAACAAACGATCTAAACCAACTTGAGGCAGAGTTTGGTCAAGAAGATAAAGGACTTGAAGAAGAAATAATCACATTAAAAATTCAACTTGAAGAAGCAAAAAGAACATAAGAAGTCATGAAGGATCAGATAATGAAGAAAGAAGAAAAGGTTGAGAAGCTTGAAGAAGAAGTTGTCACATTGAGAAGTAAAATAGTCAAGCTCAAAATGAACGTTGAAGAGACAGAAACATCCACATTAGTTATAGAGAATGAAGAGAAACACTCTAGGTTTCTATAAAAGAAGAATGAAGAAAATATAAAGAGTTATGCAGAAGTACTCAAAGGAAGGAATCATGGTCAACCAAAATCTAAGAAAACTATTAAAGATACATATTCAAGGGGACCATCCATGTTTAGGCCACAAAGAAGCTTCAATCATGATCATGATCAGTCAAGACAAAAATTCAGAAGGACTACGCCACAAAGAAGATCATCCACTCCCAGGTATGCAAATTTATTTTATGGTCATTGTTTTTATTGTACTAACTTTGGACATAAGGTTGCAGATTGCAAGGATTATAAAATAAATGTTCAAGCAAGAAGTGTCTATGTGTCCGCACATAACATTGAGTGTTACAAATGTCATAACTATGGACACATAACCAATGATTGTAGAAGCATGATCGATACTTCCATGAAAGAGAATACTGATATCAGATATAAGAAAGTATGGATAAGAAAACAAGAAGAACAGGTGAACAAACACCAGGTACTAGAGATCGCAAGATTGACAATAAAACAAGATGAAGAAAATTCTACAGAGAAAGAGAAAGATGTCAGATGCATAAATGTTTGGAAAATAAATGAAATAAAGGAAGAGAAAGTAAATAAGGAACATGTTCAAGAGATTGTACTTTCAGGCAATGTAGTGAAAGATGAATCCATAGACAGAAAGAAAGAAGTCATAGCTCAAAGAGATAATGAATCTACCCATGAAGATGATAATGAATCTACCAATGAAGATGATGATGAATACACATCAGAGTAGGAATTGTTCTGAGCCATCCAGCTTAGAGACTCCCAAGTAATATGAATATTAGACAGGGCGAGTCTAAGCGATAGTTGTGACAGACCAAAGAACCATCCTTAGAGCAGCTTGCAGATTTTGAGAAGACATATTCAGAGAAATCAATTAGCAGAAGTGCAGTTTGATAGTATAATGATAAATGGGTTAGCATTATGGATAGTTGTGGAAGTAGAGTCTTGGAAAGTATGGACATAGATGGATCTATAAGAACAATTAGTAGGTTTGGATTGATTTATGATAGTGGATGATAGCATGGATTCATAGATTGGTTCAGAGAGTGGTTCAGAGACAAAGGAACATTATCATAATGGATGATAATTACATAGGAAATGGCACAAACAATGCTAATGGATTACAAATTAACATATATTTTTTGGAAACAGGTAGTGCATACTGCAGTTCACATTCAAAATAGAGTAATGCTTAGAAACAACACTGAAAAAACTCCCTACTAGCTATGGAAAGGAAGACCAACAAATGTGAAGCACTTCAGAGTTTTTGGAAGCAAATGCTACATCAAAAGAGAAGATGGCATAATGGGAAAGTTTGAATCTCATGTGGACAAAGGAGTACTTGTTGGTTACTCAAGTATAAGGAAATCATACAAGTGTTACAATTTGAGATTGAATAAAGTTGTGGAAAGCATCAACGTAACAATTAATGAAACAGACAGAACATAATCAAAGGAAGAATAAAATGAATCAATGGAACAACCTTCTGAAGAAGAAGAAGAAGATGAAAAGGAAGTAGAAGAGGAAGATGAAGAGAATCTGACATAAACAGAAGAGCAAGTTCAACAAGTGTCTCCAAACACATCCAATAAATGAGTACAGAAGAATCATACTTCAGATCAGATTATCAGAAACAATGATGCAAGAGTTGAGACTAGAAAATGAATCCGTTCACTGGAACAAACACACCTAGCACTCTTATCTACAATTGAACCAAACTGTTTTGAAGAAGCCAACAAGGATGAATTTTGGAATAAGGCCATGGATGAAGAATTGGATCAAATAGAGAAAAATGACACTTGGGAATTGGTTCCAAGACCAAAAAATAAGAATTTGATCAACACAAAATGGGTTTTCAGGAATAAATTAAATGAAGATGGAAAAGTTACAAGGAACAAAGCTAGATTGGTATGCAAAGGATATGCTTAGATTGAAGGAATTGACTTTGAAGAGACATTTGCCCCAGTTTCCAGAATGAAAGTAATCCGTTTGTTTTTAGCTTATGCATGCTCCAAAAATGTTAAAGTATATTAGATGGACATAAAATCAACTTTTCTAAATGGGTAGCTTGAAGAATAAGTCTACATTGAACAACCAGAAGGATGCCAGTTGTCATAGAACACATATTATGTGCGTAAATTAAAGAAGGTCTTGTATGGTCTAAAACAGACTCTTAGAGAATGGTACTCCAGATTGGATAAGTATATGCAGCAGGCAGGGTTTAGAAAAGGAAGTGTAGACAACAACCTCTACATCAAGGTAAGTCAAGGTAATGTTGTATTAATTGAAGTTTATGTTGATGATATTATTTTTGGTAGTGATGATGAGAGGTTAAGATAGAAATTTGCAAAAGATATGTAGAAAGAATTTGGAATGTCGCGACTTGGAGAACTATCCTTCTTTCTAGGACTTTAGATACATCAAAGCAACCAAGGAATTTTTCTTTCTCAAACCATGTATATCAGAGAAATGCTAAAGTGGTTTAGAATGGAAGATTGCAAACCAATTGTCGCTCCCATGCAAACCAGTTCCAAGTTGAGCAAAGATGATGATTCAAAGTCTACAGATCAAAGGCAATATAGGTCAATGATTGGCAGCCTCTTGTATGTGACAACATCTAGACCATATGTAATGCAAGCATTTGGATAGGTGGCATGATTTCAAGAAAAACCAAAGGAATCACATGTATTAGCAATGAAAAGGATTTTTGGATATCTCAAAGGAACATAAGAGTTTGGGCTATGGTATCCAAAAGGAAAGGATATATAACTAATTGCCTACACAGATGCATATTGAGCAAGCTATATTGATGACTGATGAAGCACCACTGGATCATCGTTCTACTTGGGTGAGTGTTTAGTATCATGGATGAGAAAGAAACAATCATCATTATCTCTATCTACAATCGAGGCAGAGTATATTGCAGTAGCAACATGTTGTACACAGGTTCTTTGGATGAAACAAACTTTGACAGATATACATGTTGAGTATGATGAGCCCATTCCAATATATTGTGATAATACAAGTGCCATTAGTATCTCAAAAAACCCGATGATGCACTCCAAGACAAAGCACATTCCAATCAAGTATCACTTTCTACAGGAACAGGTTGCAGAAAAGAACACCAGAGTTGAGTATGTGGGAACAAAAGAACAAGTGGTAGACATCTTTACAAACCACTTCCATGGGAAGCCTTTGAATATCTTCACCAAAGACTTGGAGTTATTTCTACTCCAAAATGAATGTTTTTTGAATGATTATCTTATATTTCTTAGATGTACACGAGGAATCACCATAAGAGGACAGATTAGTCATGGGGAGTAGCCCCAGATAGAAAGATACCTTTTCCAGTGATGATAAAGGGGGGGAGATTTATCAGATGCAGAGGACAGAGGCATGGTTCCAGGGGGAGCATATTTATCAGATGCAGAGGAAAGAGGCATGGTTCTATGGGGAGCATGAGTGATATGATTTCAGTATTGCATCAGAGTGTTTCCATAAATGCCAAAGGGGGAGATTGTTGATTAAGGTTGGTTGTCATTGATGTCAACCCTTGAAGAAAGCCTCATAGCACAAAGGCTTGGGTAATGGACCCAAGATTGTTTGATGTAAATATGACTCATTATTTTTTTTTCATGGTTGATAAGAAGTAAATATGGATAAACTCCAAAGTGGTCCCCTTATGGTGAAAGCCCTCATGGGAAGACGCTTTGTGGAGTAAGATAAATCATGCTTAATTCTGGAATAATGAGATGAAGTATAATGGATTTGTCAAGGAAACTATCCTATATGGATATTTCTTGTCATGCCATTTTCTGTGGTATGTGGAACGTCACATAACCCCTCACGGTTAGAGAGTTATGGCCATGAGAAGTTGGAGACCCCATGTTTGGGTAATGGACCCAAGTTTGCTTGATGGGTAACGATATGAGTTATGATATATTTTCAGATAATAGTATTCTTTATGGATAGTAAATGTCATGGCATTTCTGGTGGTATGTGGAACATCACATAACTCCTCACGGTTTGAGATTTATAGCCTTACAAAGTTGGAGGACCCTCATATGTCATCTAGAAGCCCCAAAAGGTCAAAGTAGTCAAAGTGGTTTAAGAGATTTTGAAAGGTAAATAATAAAGTGAAGTAAAGAGTGTATTATAATTCAAATTGAATGCAAAATAAATTATTCCAATAATAAATTTAATGGAAAAATTAGAAGTGGGTTAACCCTAAAATAAGGAAAGTGGGCCAAGTGACCTAGAAGATGTTTTTAAGGAAGCTACTTGGAGAGTATAAATAAGAGGCAAGGATTTCTCATTTTAATCACACTTGAGAATATTGAATATATATAGGTGTCTGAGGTAACCAAGGATATCTAAGCCAAATTTCTAAGGGAAGGTGAAGAAAATAAGGTAGAAATGCAAGGAAGGATAAATTCTTTTGATGGTGCTTTCTAAGATGTTTCGGGTAAAAACGCCATAACTTCTTCATAATAGATCCAAATTCAGTGAAACCAAATGTGTTGGTTAGGGTACATTCTCTAGTATGATTTATAATATTTTTGGATAAATTCAACAAATATTCTATGCAAGGCAAGCTCTACAAAGTCGCTCTCTAGAATAAGCCAGAATTCAACAAGGTATGTCATTTTTCCTATAACTCCTTTTATGAAAGGTTCCAAGTAGTGACACCTAGAGGAATTGTATAAAACACACTGAAGAACATTATGTATCAGTTTCATATATTTATACATTACAGGTACAAATTTATGATTACTTCAAGTTAGGGTTGTTGACTAATCCAAAACTAGGCATGTGAGACTAAAGAAAAGTTTGATGAAAATGCTAGTCTCTTGTTGTTGAAGTCAGGGAAGGTTTGTAGGAATGTGATAATATACACTAGGTATATTACATATCTACAAAAAATATTTGGATGATTAATTTGATGAGGGCTTTTGGTTGAGGTACATGCTGAGTACATGGTTGAGACAAGTAGTTGATGAGTTGGCACATGCATGAGGTGTAAAGTTGATGATGTTGGTACATATTGATGAGTCGTAGTTGATGAGTAGTTGACACATGATTGTTACATACTTGGTACATGGTTGGATGCACTTGTTTATGGTACAGGTTGATTACATGTTATTTGGTACATTTTGGTGCATGGTTGATGCACTTGTTTATGGTACAGGTTGATTACAGGTTGAGGTACATGTTGATGCATGGTTCAGATTTATTGGTATAGGTTTAAAATGGTATATCTCACAGTGATAGTTTGACAGTGATTCTATCATTCTACTTCTACTTTAGGGTGGCAGGACGGGGCAAGGATAGGTGGTTGTAGCCACCTTCCGGTTGTAGCCGGAGAACATAGGGGGTTGTAGCCTCCTTCTGGTTGTAGCCAGAGAATTGGGGAGTTGGATATTCCTTCAGGTTGTAGCCTGAGAAACTAGGGGGTTGGAGGCTCCTTCCATTTGCAGCTAGAAAACAAAGGAAGTTGGTGCTTCCAATGAACGTAATTCTTCAAGACATATAAGAAAAAGGATTCTGTGGTTTTCTCTCGATTTGGGTTTCCATGTAAAACACTAGTGTACTATGTATGTGTATGATTGTTCATTTATTCATTTCTTATTTACTCTGCATTTATTGGATGATAATGATTCATTGATATAACACTTGGATTATATGGTTAAAAAGGATTAAATTGCTCTATTACCGGTTCACCCCCTCGTTCAGTAATCCAACATAGATCCCTAGAAATATATCCGATGCTAAGAAGGTATCAGGGGGATATCCCTTCAACCAACCTAATTCGACCTCGTGCTTAACTCTAGTGTAGGCGAAGCCTCCTAATCTTACCAATTGTACAATGGATTTATCCAATCCCATAGTCAAACACATATGTTGATTTAATAGCCTCGGAGAAGTTTACTCACAAAATCTTATTCCAAGACTCTAAATCCTAAGCTAGTTTGTGCACCCTAGAAAAACAAAATCGTTACTAATCAATTTTAAATTATCAGTGTTACTTTTAGTGGCCTTGCTTACTCAAAAATGTGCAATCGTGAAGCTAATGATGTTATGACTCAACAAGTAAAATAAATGAATATGAATACAATGCAAAGTCCTAAATTCAATTACCAATAAATGATATGCTTTTCAAAATGCAATTCTCAATTTAGTTCTGCAATTCCAAATAATATGCAATCTTTCTTTACATGTACTAAGATCAATGATAAGCACTCAAAAGATGAAATGCCAACAATGTAAAATGCCTAATATTTTTGTATTTTCAATATAAAATAATGAAAATGAAAGGACTGAACAACAACTTGATATAAAAACTCTATTGTATGTAAACATAAACAAACCAAGTAGGATATCAAGGAGAAAACACCCAACGCAATATGCAAGGACAATCAAATGAAAAGGATGATGAGAAAGGCACTGCCCAAAAGTTCAACCAAATAAAGGTTTCCTATCATTCCACAGACACTTAACGATCATAAAAGAGACCCAAGAAGACTCAACAACCCTCAAAACCTACCCAAAAGTTATCAAACCCAACAACCAAGAAATAAAGGGTGATGTATGCGAGTGTTTAGGGGAAAAGTGTGAATATATGCCTCTTGCAGAAGGAAAACATGCGTATGTACGCAACTGTCAGGTAAAAACCCGCGTATATTTGTTAAAACATAGCTAGGCTAAGGAGAAGGCTAAGAAACTTAGACTCGGAATGAAAATAGGCTATCAAGAAGTCATACGACAAGAAACTCAATATAAACGAGAGAAATCTGAGGAGAAAAACACTCCAAACCATGAAAAAGAAGATTATATCCCCAGTATGGTCGCCAATTTTGTTACGAGGAAAATCTCTCTATGGCTAGGGGTAAACCATAGCAGACGGAAATGACTGCAGAAATCAACTCTAATATTAGGTATGATATATAAACAAATATGCTAGAAAGACAAGAGAAAATTCCTACCTCTTCTAGACGTTTGATGAAGTCCATCGTTGAGCACTTGACTCAAAGAAATAAACCTGCAACTTTTTCTCAACAACCAAGAAACAAAATCATATGGTGATAATATATAATTTTATCACATTCATAACAAATACGCCCATGGAATAACAACTCAAATATTTGCAAGATATTAGTTGGACGAGAAAAGAGTATTTCTATTAAAATGTAATCAACAGAAGTGAATGAATTACAAACTTCCATGTCGGCATGGTTCTGAACTGAGAAACTAAGTCCCTTCCAGCTGGCCCTCCACCACTTCGATCCTCCACCAAAGGCAAGATCATGTAAGAGAGACAATGAGGTTCTCAATCAAGTAGGGAAGAGCTTGGGGGCTGAGCAATGTGTTCAAATGCAAAAGGTTAAAGGGATGCATACTCAATATGATGTGAATAATTTCTCCAGAGTAACTTTTCTCTCAAAGTTGAATTCTTCTCCCTTTTTTCCACAGCTTGGATTTGTCCCATTTGTAGCCTTCAAGTGGAACTAAAGGGTCGATTCATAATGTTTCTAGTATATGAAAGGTCAAGGATCACGGATCTCGTGACGTGACATGGAAACCCAACACCATTTTTTAATTTTGGGCAAAAAACCTGATGTACACAGGTTGTAGTGGTGCAACCTACGTATACGCATGTTGTACAATAGGTAGGGCACGTATATGTGGAAAAATAATGTTTTTAGCTCTGGGATTTGCAGAAAGGGACTTCAAGTCTGCATAGGGAAATGGAAAAAGGCCTTATGTGCAAGTTTTCATAGGGTGAGAAAAATCTTGCTATAACAATGGTATATGCACTTCAGAAGTTCAAGAACTATTTGTTGGGAAAACACTTTAAGATGTTCACATATTGTTCTTCCCTAAAATATTTTTTCAACAAGCTAGTGTTGGGGGGGAGGATCTGTAGATGGTTGTTTTTATTTTAATAATTTTATTTTGAAGTAATAGTCAAACGAGGGAAGTTGAATGCAAGACCTGATCATATGTCAAGGGTCACTAGTGGACAGGAACCTACCAACTTGGAAGACAACTTCCATGGTGTGCAGTTGTTTTTAGTACAAATAGCTGATGAATATTTTGATGATAACATTGAATACTTGAGCACAAGGATTGCACCACAAGAATTTAGCACTGCGCAGAAGAAGAATATGGTATTCAGAGTTGCAGAGTACCAACGTATTGTAGGACACTTATATAAAATGGGCGCAAATAACATTTTGAGAAGGTGTGTAATAGAGCATGAAAGGCCTAGAATGTTGGCAGAAGCTCATGAGGGAATAGATGGAGGACATTATGTAGGAAAATATACTGAGTGAAAGGTATTGTGCATGGTATTATGGTGGCCAACAATTCACAAAGATGCTAAGGAATATTTCCATAAATGTGATGTGTGTCATAGGGTGGGTAAACCTAATAGAAGGTATGAGATGCCCCTAAGACCACAAGTAACTTTGCAGGTATTTGAAAAATGGGAAACAGATTTTGTTGGACCAATCAATCCACCAACGAGAAGGATAGGAGTGAGATATATCATCACTACGACAAAATACATAACAAGATGGGAAGAAACAACACCATTCAAAGACTGCAACACAGATACATCATCACACTTCTTGTTTGAGAAAGTGATCACTAGATTTGGTTGTCCAATAATTTTGATGAGTGATCAAGGTACTCACTTTATCAACAACACTATCAGATCCATGACTAAGGAGTTTGAAGTCTATCGCGAGAAGAGTACACACTACCATCCTTAGGAAAATGGAACAGTAGAAGCTTTCAATAAAATCTTGGAGAATGCTTTGACAACGATTTGCAATGTCAACAGATATGATTGGGACTTGAAAATTCTAGAAGTACTATGGGAATACAGGACTACATGTAATAAGTTGACATGACATATACCATTCATATTGGTTTATGGGCAGGAATCAATAGTACCGTTAGAATTTCTAGTACCTAGTATGCACGTAACAGCAATGATGCAGGAGCATCGTAAACAACCAGCCAAGCAAACGATGTAAGAGGTGGAAGGAAGCTGGAAGACCACCAACACATGTTTTTGAAATGTTTTTGAAGCATTAATGTAATGGTTAAAGGGAAGTGTACTTGCATATTGTAAACGGATCATCATCGATTCACTCTCATCTATAGAAGGTAGAGGCATTTATGCACAGTTAATGAAATTAGGTAGATTTGAATGATAGATTAGACAGTTTTAGGAGCAGGAGGGAAAACGGATATAGACACCCTCACATTTGTATCACTAGAACATTAGCATAGAACAAAAGAAGAGAGTTGTAGCAGAGAGCTATAGAGAAGAACCCATGTACAGAAAGAACTGAGTTAATATATGAAGCTTTGACTCAACTTTCATGGTGTTGTGATGCTTACTGTTTACATTTACTGAATGGTATGCTTACAATTGTTTTATTCTCTCTTTTATGCATTAGTTTTGATGCTATGTTGTATATGTAGGATTTCATATTAAATGTTTGAAGTCTGAGAGAAGAAAGATAATGAGTTTCAATTGTTTCTCTTCCTGAGAGAGAATTTCCTGCAAGGAGTGCAGTGAAATGTCCACAAGGAGTGCGTTGACAAAGGTTCATATTTTATATTTGAAAGCTCAAGAGGGATACCATTGTTCTCATTCTAGAAAAGTGTAGAGGGAGCATAGAATCCGTGCAAGGTGTGTGCAGGCTGGTTGAAATCTTAGAACTTATCAACCAAGTGGAGATTTGAAGGACTACTGTTGTCGAAGGTGCACAGAGTCGAAGAATCAAATACATAGAAGTATTTGAAAGTCTTCCGCAAGGAGTGCGCGTAGGGGTCCTTTTGAGACTTGAGTTGCAAGTGAAAGCTCAGGAGGGTCAGCACCTTTGAGAGTATCCAAAGGGAGACGAAGATTGAAAACGTCTCGCGGAGGTTAAGTTCTAGTGAAAGAACATTGGTTCATTTTGCAGAAGCTGTCAAGGAGGAGATGAGTGGTCGGAATTCTCCATGGAGAAATCATGAAGTCGTGAGGACTGTAGGATCCAGAGGAGTTGTAGGTTGGATAAGGGTTGGACAAAACCATCCCGTGGGATCCAGGATTCAACAACGATCGTTGATCGTAATTGTTGAGATGTAAGATCATTTCGATAAATCGAGGTTCGTAAATCCGGAGTGCAGATGAACGACTGTCAGAAGATCGTTCAAGTCTCGAAATCCAGAAAGATTGGAGTGATATGTGGGAATAATATGTGTCAGAGATAGAGGACAGTGGAGAAGACAGGTGGCGTACTTGTTTCCCGATGGAGTCAAAACTTCATTGATTGTTTCAGGGTTTCGTAGGTTGGAGAACCGGAAGCCTTGCATCAGGATTCAAGAAAACACGAAGTCCGAAACTCCGAATTGGCAAAAAATCCCATAGGGGAGCCAGCCTTTGCTGAATGCATCGGGGTTTGGAATTTCGACACTTTCGAAGAAAAGAGATAGGGTTTCCTTGTTCCGAGATTCCTAAAATTGCAAAATGCAATACGACTATGGAGGAGGACACGACCAACCATTTTGGCAAATCGACATCTCAGGTTTCGACAGTAGAGGGCTGAGAAACTCGACAATAGGGATAGAGAATTTGCGAGACCCGAAGTCCTGAATTAGCGAAGGGCACGATGTTATTGTGGTCAAGGAGATTTGGGTTGGCGCCTAGTGTTGGTTCACACAAGCTCAATTCATAAGGACCTGTGGATACACCGTGATTGTATGAGGTATTCCTCGAGAAGAAACCAAAGAGTTAATCAAACTCAAGGGCAGATTTAGATCAATCTTGCATGGACCTCGACCCAAGTTTGCGGGGGTCTACACCAAAGTGGTATCAAAGCCTAGAGAAAGTTCTTTGCTTTCTGTAGCAAATAAAAGAGGAACATTTTACAACCATGCCACCAAGAAGAAGGAGACAGAACAATGCCTGATCGAGTAGTGGAAAGGGAAATGCATGAACTACGTGCCAGGCTTAATGCCATGGAGACAACACAGAGGCGCATAGTTGATGCCGGGGATATCAGCGAGGCTGACAGTGAAAATGAAGCTGGAAACGAAGGAGAAGAAGTTGCAGTCGAAGATGTTGTGGAAGAATGCCTATTCAGGGTTGTTGCAAGGATAGGTGCCAAAATAAAAATGGACACTCTAGTGTATGAGGGAAACTTAGACGTTGAAGAGCTTCTAGACTAGATTAGAACTTTGGAAAAATACTTCGACTATGAGGATGTCGAGGAAGACAAGAAAGTCAAACATGCAGTCACTAGACTTAAAGGGCATGCAACACTATGGTGGGATGAACTGCAAGATGAAAGACGTTGCAAAGGAAAGAAGAAAATCAAGAGTTGGGATAGAATGGTTGTGAATATGAAAGCCAAATTCATACCCAAGGATTATCAAATCACTTTGTTTCGGAGAATGCAGAATTTGAGACAAAATTTGATGTCACTGAAAGAATACACTGAAGAGTTCTACAAGATAAACATCAGAGCAGGTCATCGAGAAAGCGATGATGAAAAGGTTGCCAGATACATGAATGGTATGATGTATGACATCCAAGATGAGATGAGCATGATGATCATTCGAACTGTAGAAGATGCTTATCAGATGGTTCTGAAAGCTGAAGAGAAGCTGAGCCAAAAGCAAGGTTAAAGAGGATGAGGTAGAAGTCAAGCTAGAGGCAAAACAATTTCCAAAGACAGGACTCAGAAACCTAAATAAGAGGGGAAGAATCCTCAAACTCAATCTAAGAGAGGGGGAATCTCACAGGGAAGGCAATATGCTTATGGAAATACTTTTCCTCGAGCCAGAGGAAGAGGAAGAGGAAGAGGCAAAAGTGGTGAGGTGAAATGTTTTGTCTGTGGGAAAAATGGACATAAATCTTATGAGTGTCCAGATAGAAAGAAAGAAGGTGGTGAGACTCACATTGCCGAAGCACAAGGATGGAATGTTGAGGAAGAATATGCCAAGGGCAGAAGATCCTTGATGATGAGGAAAGTTCTCTTAACGCTAGGGAAAGAGGTAGAGAACCTAACCCAAAGAAATAGTCTGTTTAGGACTGCTTGCAAAACCAAAGATAGAGTATGAAAAGTCATCGTAGATAGTGGTAGCACAGAAAATCTTGTTTATATAGAGATGGTAGAAAAGCTGGAGCTAGATACTATCGTACATCCAAGCCCATACAGAGTTTCATGGCTACAAAAATGACATCAAGTGAATGTCACTAAACAATGTTTAGTTGAATTTAAAATAAGGGGATATAAGGATGAAATATTATGTGATGTCATTCCCATTGATGTTTTTCATCTATTTGTTGGGTAGACCATGGAAATATGACATGAATGTGGTTCATGATGGGAGAAAGAACACATACACCTTGGAGAAGAATGGGAGAACTCACATGTTGTTTCCGATTAAGGATAAAGAAGTGAAAATAGAGGTAAGCAACACTGTACTTCTCATGAGTGGGAAGGAACTTCTTAAGGAGGTTAAGAAGAAGGAAGACACACAATTTATTGTGGTTAGGAAGCCTAGAATTTTTTTGACCTATACAAGAGTAGATGATTTACCAGAGGAAATCTAGGAGTTGCTGGAAGAGTTCGTTGATATAGTAGTGGACAAACTACCTTATTCGTTGCCACCGATCAGGAGTATAAGCCATCACATTGATATTATACCTAGAGGAAGCTTACCAAACAAATCCACATACAGGTTGATTCCACAGGAGAATGAGGAAGTTAAGAGACAAGTCCAAGATTTAATGGAAAAAGGATTGGTTAGAGAGAGCTTGAGTCCATGCCCTTTTCCAACAGTGCTTAGCCCAAATAAAGATGGAGGTTGGAGAATGTGTACATAATCAAGAGTGATCAATAAGATTACCATCAGATATAGATTTCCATTGTCAAGGATGGATGAGTTGATGGATTGCTTGAGTGGAGCAAGATTATTTCAAAGATTGATTTGAAAAGTGGATATCATCAGATTCGCATGAGAGAAGGTGATGAATGGAACACAACATTCAAGATGAATGAAGGGTTGTATGAATGGCTTGTTATTCCATTTGGTTTAACAAATGCACCCATTACTTTCATGATATTGATGAATGAAGTCCTGAAGGATTTCATTGGGAAATTTGTCATTGTATATCTTGATGATATATTAATTTTCAGCAAAACAGAAGCAAAACACTTGAAGCATTTAGCTACAGTGATGAGGAGATTACAGCAAGAGAAGTTGCTGATAAACATGAAGAACTCATCATTTATGAGGACAAAACTCATTTATTTGGGTTTCGTTATCTCTACAAATTATTTTAAAATGAATCCGGACAAAGTAGACACAATTAAGAATTGGCCATCGTCGAAAGGTGTGTTTGAAGTTCGAAGCTTCCATGGTTTAGCTAGTTTCTACAGGAAATTTGTCCGAAATTTCAGTGGATTTAGCGCACCGATGATGGATACGGTGAAGAAAAGACATAAATGTTTTCATTGGACAGAGGAAGCAGAGAAAAACTTCAATCTACTGAAGAAGAAGATCACTGAGCAATCGATTTTGGTTTTGCCATATTTTAGCAAAACATTTTAGGTCAAGTGTGATGAGAGTGGGTTTGAAATTGGAGCGGTCTTGAGCCAAGATGATAGGTCGGTCACATACTTCAGTGAGAAACTGAATGAAGCGAAGGTTAAGTAATCCACATATGACAAATAATTCTATGCGATCATACAAGCACTGAAGAAATGGAGACATTATTTGGTTCCTAAAGAGTTTGTTTTGTACAACGATAATCACGCTTTGCAATTCATGACTCAACAGGACAAGTTGAACCAAAAGCATGCTAAATGGGTTGAATACATGCAAAATTTTAATTTTGTGATTAAGCATATTTCTGGAACTACTAACAAAGTTGCTGATGCTTTGAGCAGGAAATGTTTGCTTATGCAGAAATTCAGAGTCAAAACCTTGGGTTTTGATAACCTCAAAGACATGTATAGGGATGACCCAGATTTTAAAGAAGCATATGAGGCATTTGAGAATCTAGTTCTTAGGGACAGAAGCCAATGGATCGAATATATGATCTAGGATGGATTATTATTCAGGGGCAATCAACTATGTATTCCAAAATTCTCCATGAGAGAGAATCTGTTGAGGGAAAAACACAGTGGAGGATTGGTCGGACACTTCGGTCATGATAAGATGTTCTCAAAATTGAATGGCTCATATTTTTGGCTAGGGATGAGGACAAATGTTAATAAATTTGAGGACAGGTGAAGAATTTGTCAACACACTAAAGGAAGAAGGAAAAACACAGGGTTATATCAGCCATTATCCATACTAGAAAGGTTGTGGGATGCAGTGAGCATGGATTTCATATTGGGACTGCCAAGAACACAGAGAATCTATGATTCAATCTTTGTGGTAGTTGATAGATTTTCAAAGATGGCACATTTCATACCATGCCAGAAAACCAACAACACAACTCATATTGCGAACCTGTTTTTTAAACAAGTCGTCAGACTTCACAGTTTCCCAAGAAGTATTGTTTCTGATCGAGATACCAAGTTCGTGGGACATTTCTGGAGGACTTTATGGAAGAATTTGGGGACAAGTTTGTCTTTTATCTCAACTTATCATCCTCAAATGGATGGGCAGACAAAAGTTGTGAACACGAGCTTGGGAGATTTACTGAGGAGCCTAGTGACTGAACACCATAGTCAATGGGATCACATTTTGCCACGGGCAAAATTTGCTTACAATGACTCATTCAACAGAAGCACGGGGAAGAGTCCATTCCATATTGTATATGAAATGCAACCAAGGGGATTTTTTGAATTGAAAGATTTGGAACAAGCTGAATTCAGAAGTGTTAGTGTAGAGGACTTTGCAGAATCAATGAAGGAGCTTCACAACCAAGTTAAGGAGTGATTGCAGAGTTCAAGCCAAGAATACAAGCACAGAGCAGATAAACACAAGCGAGAACTTCAATTTGAAGTTGGTGATCTGATTCTTGCACATCTGAGGAAAGAAAGGTTTCCGAGGGGATCAAATAACAAACTGAAAATGAAAAAGATTGGACCATGCAAGGTCATGAAGAAATTTGGGGCAAGCATATGAGATTGAATTACCAGATGGGATCGAAATTTCTTCGATATTCAATGTTGCGGATTTGTACCCTTACAAAGCAGGAGCAGAAGAGGGACAAAAAGAATTTCAATGGACAAAACAAATGCCTGTAGCTAAAAAGCCACAGATGGAAAGTACAATTGACAAGAGAGTCAGCAGGAAGACCAGGAGGAAAGAGTATTTTGAATACTTGGTCAAGTGGAAAGGACATCCAGTTGAAGATGCTAGTTGGCAGGATGAAGCAGAAATTCAGAAGCATGGACAGACCGTGCAAGAGCTCATGAACAAGAGTTCATGAAAATTTTCAAGCGAGAGAGTATGATGCAGGAGCATCGTAAACAACCAGCCAAGCAAATGACGTAAGAGGCGGAAGACAACTGGAAGACCACCAATACATGTTTTTGAAATGTTTTTGAAGCATTAATGTAATGGTTAAATGGAAGTGTACTTGCATATTGTAAACAGATCATGAGCGATTCACTCTCATCTGTAGAAGGTAGAGGCATTTATGCATAGTTAATGAAAGTAGGTAGATTTGAATGTAGACAGTTTTAGGAGTAGGAGGGAAAATGGATATAGACACCCTCACATTTGTATCACTATAACATTAGCATAGAACATAAGAAGAGAGTTGTAGCAGAGTGTTATAGAGAAGAACCCATGTACAGAAACAATTGAGTTAATATATGAAGCTTTGACTCAACTTTCATGGTGTTGTGATGCTTATTGTTTACATTTACTGAATGGTATGCTTACAACTGTTTTATTCTCTTTGTTATGCATTATTTTTGATGCTATGTTGTGTATGTAGGATTTCATATTAAATGTTTGAAGTCTAAGAGAATAAAGAGAATGAGTTTCAATTGTTTCTCTTCCTGAGAGAGAATTTCCTGCAAGAAGTGCAGTGAAACGTCCGCAAGGAGTGCGTTGACAAAGGTTCAGAGTTTATCTCTAAAAGATTAGGAGGGATACCGTTGTTCTCATTCAAGCAAAGTTTAGAGGGAGCACAGAAGGCGTGCAAGGTGTGCGAAGGCTGGTTGAAATATTAGAACTTATCAACCAAGGAGAGAGTTGAAGGACTACTATTGACGAAGGTGCACAAAGTCGAAGAATCAAATACTTAGAAGTATTTGAAAGTCTATCGAAAGGAGTGCGCGCAGGTGTCCTTTTGAGACTTGAGTTGCAAGTGAAATCTTAGGAGGGTCATCACCTTTGAGAGTATCCAAAGGGAGACAGAGATTGAAAATGTCTCGCAGAGGTTAAGTTCCAGTGAAGGAACATTGGTTCATTTCGCAAAAGTTGTCAAGGAGGAGACGAGTGGTTAGAATTCTTCGTGGAGAAATAGCAAAGTTGTGAGGACCATAGGATCCAGAGGAGTTGCAGGTTGGATAAGGGTTGGACGAAACCATCCCGTGGGATCCAGGATTCAACAATTATCGTTGATCGTAACTGTTGAGATGTCAAGATCATTTCACCAAATCAGGGTTCATAGATCTAGAGTGCATGTGAATGACTATTGGAAGATCGTTCAAGTCCTGAAAGCCAGAAATCTTGGAGTGACAGGTGGGAAGAGATACGTGTTAGAGATAGAGGACATCAGAGAGGACAAGTGGTGTACTTGTCTCTCGACAAAGTCAAAACTTTGTTGATTGTTTCGAGGTTTTGTAGGTTTGAGAAACGGAAGCCTTGCATCAGGATTCGCAAAGACGCGATGTCTAAAACTTTGAATCGGTGAAAAATCCCATAGGGGAGCCAGCCTTTGTTGAACGCATCGGGGTTCAACATTTCAACACTTTTGAAGACAAGAGATAGGGGTTCCTTATTCCGGGATTCCCGAAATCGTGAAACGCGATACGATTGTGGAGGAGGACACGACCAACCATTTCGATGAATCAACATCTCGGGTTTCGACAGTAGAGGGCTGAGAAACTCAACAATAGGGATCGCAAATTTGTGAGACGCGAAGTCCCGAATTAGCGAAGGGCGCGATGTTATTGTGTTCAAGGATATTTGGGTTGGTGCATGGTGTTGGTTCACGCAGGCTCAATTCATAAGGACCTGTGGATACACTGTGAGTGTATGAGGTATTCCTTGAGAGGAAACCAAAGAGTCAATTAGACTCAAGGGCAGGTTTAGATTGATCCTACGTGGACCTCGACCCGAGGGTTCGGGGGTCTGCACCAAGCAATTAGCAACTTGACATAAAGAGTCACAGTAAAGGAGATGTTAAATCGACTAATGGAAATGGAAGAGGAATCAGGATAGGATTCTGGTAGGATTTCACCAAGAAGTACAAAAATCCAGAGACAAATCTTGACATGGCATACATATCAAGAGGAAGAGTTTCAAGGAAGAAGACCTATTCTTTCTCTACGAAAGTAAAGTTTTCCAACATCCTGATAAGTTTATAATGCATTGGCTAGGGCCTTATGAAGTAAAAATTGTCACAGATGGGGGATACATGCAGCTAAAGGATCTGGCAGGAACAAAACTGAAGGGAATGATCAATAGGAGTTGATTGAAACTTTACAAGGACAGTCGACCTCCTAACACTTAAAATTTACAACGCAGTAAGAAACCATGTACATAGTGTATTATAGTAGAAGCTAGGACAAAAAAATGACAAAAAGACATAAGAAGGAGAAAAAGAAGGAAAAAAATAAAAAAATAAAAAAATACAAAAGAAAGAAAATACAAAAACACTGGAAACATTCAGGCGCAGTCATTACCACTATGAACATCAAAATATAGTGTGTAGTAAAAATTGGAGTCGACGCAAATGGATGTAAAAAGTGAATTTGACTTGGTTTGTAAAAGGCAAAAATAACATAGTTATTCAAGACTTACGGAATTTGGATCTCAAAGCAAGAAAAAGATTACGTTCCCAAATCCCTAGTTATCAGTTTATGAAAGAGCAATCCAGGTTGTGAAAGTTGGAAAGGATGACTCCACCAAAGTTTGGGTCACCAGGACAGTTCGTCTAAATTACCTGGCAGGGCCAAAGACGCAAGGAGAGAATGAAGCAACTTGAGCATGTGGTCAAACTAGAGGATGTGACCACCACAAACCCATAATCCATTAGCCCGATGCAATTCGAGGTAGAGTTCCTTGCAATAAAACAAGGAGAAATAGGGTAGAGCTCTGAGGCTCAGAATGAAATTTCAAACCCTAACCCCTAGACGCCCACAAAACCCAATGAAACAATGGGACCATAATAGTCCTAGGATCACGAAGAGGTGTCGATGGAGGACATCTTTGACCAACCATATTTCACAGGAGAAGAAGAGGGTGCAGAAGAAACATAGTAAGGCACATATGTTGCAAGCCATAAAAAGAAAAACACCAGAATCAGAGATTACTCTCATGTTTCTCCTAGACGCAGTCGTCACTATCGATGACATGCTGGGAAAGGTACCCAAGCTGAGGTATGTTGATCATGACATGCGTGATGAAGAAAAGTTTCTAGACTTGGCCGAGGAAAACTACTTGATAAACATGGGGGAAATTGGAGCCCTAGATCGACTAGTACTGGAGCCTGCACAATGGATCAAGGGGCTTTGCAACTCATGGATTATGAATTTCTTAGACATACCACCCTTTGGTCACCACAATAATGTCAGCATATGTGTTAAAAAACTAGTTTCCCATGTCCATGGAGGCATCTTGTGGATGGATAAACTAGTGCATATCGACATGGCATTGATTTCCAAGATCAAAGGACTACCCATAGTCAACGCACAACCCAGAGAATACTTAGAAAACAAGGTGTGTGAGAAATAATGGGTAGAACAAGTTAAAGTATAGTTTGGCACCACTTGAGGAAACAAAGGCATTGTCATCAAATATATTAATGAAAATATGACAAGGTTCACCAAAAAAATGATGGCATGTAATATGTTGAGGAAGTGTCTCAGAGAGGAAGCACCAACAGACATTATTGTAGTGGAAACACAGAGCGCTAAGGGAGTTATGTTGTGCTGGGTGCTGTACCTATTGAACCAATTTCTAATAGACTATCATGACGCATAAGATAATGGAAATGAGTTCCATTACTCCTGGTTCATAATATTGATAGCCTTGGCAGGGTGTAAGGAGCCCAAGTTTTCAACATTTTTGGACTGGATGGGAAAGTGTTATGCAACCAGGTATGAGTCCCTCTAGCAAGCAAAGAGAAACAAGATGCAACATGCCAATAACATAGTGTTTTCCATGTTGCTAGAAGAAATCCAATAGCGCATAGCGAATGTGTGGCACATTCCTCTAGAGGTAGTGTAGGAGACAAGGGGATAGCCAAGTTCAAGGCATCCCAACACCATGTATGGATGAAATCCACAAGGGATCCCAAAAAGGCATGGCTAAAGATTCAGTATTGTGTCACGATGGAGGAAGTGGACCGGATTATAAAAGACTGGACTGCGCAGTGGTAGTCACCAATAGAAAAACCAACCATAATAATAGCCACAATGCAGTCCTCTAAGCCCAAAGAGATGAATAAAGTAGGCTTTCCAGTCGAATAGATAGCTCGGGTGACAATACCAATACAACCACAACATGAACCCTACCAAGTGGGAACAACGCAGTACCGAAACATTCAATAATAAAACCTACAACCACAAGGACAAGAAGCCAACCACACACATATAAGAAGGATATTAGACATACTGGAGAAGAAAGAGCTCAAGTTACAACAAGTGGGGCACAACCCTCACAGACAACAAGGAATCTCGCACAAGGAAAATATACACGCAAGAAGTGAAAATATGAGACAAAGGACCCATGCATGGCCCTCACATGGGATGATGTAGAGCTCGTCGTGGAAATGGTCCAAGACAGTAGTGAAGAAGTGGTCAGAACTTCAGAGGCATAGAGGGAACAAATTATGGCTAAGATCATATAGGTTCATGCAAATATCCAACATCTACAGAGCCAGGAAGAATCATAGGCCACTATGCAGCCACAAGAGAAGACACAATGACCACCTGTGCAGAAAGGAGACGAAGAGACTATACAATTTGTCATCTAGGGTAGGGAAACCTTTTTGGTAACAGGCAAGATGATCGGTTTCAATCAAGATATGATGCATAAACGCCTGCAAGAGGTGGAACAGGTCAATATGGTCATGAAAAAATACCTACAAAGGCCTTATATGGTCTACATGCTAGTGTCATGCAAGAAGTGCAGTCAAGGGCCCGCGTGGATGCCACAAATTTAGAGGTGGGTAGAGGGGTCACAAATATGCTCTGGATAACCTGTGGCCAGTTTATTGCATAGAAGGAGGAAGAGAAAGAATGCATAGATAGGTTGGAGAATGGATTGACAATGGTGCACACACACATCCCCAACAACACGCAGGAAGCAGAGAGAATCACGCAGGATAAGATCAACCTCATTACACAGAAAATTGATCAGTATAGGCAGGAGATCGAGGAACTGAAGGATAATATCAATCTCATGACTCTGCCTGATTTCTAAGAGTAGAGGAAAGAATAATTTTCACTCCACATAACGGAATTGGAGAAACAAGCAAGCGCAACAGAAGAATTATTCAATAGAGTCTCCCAGTTGTGGACAATCCTAGAAGAGTATGAGAAAGTCCAGCAGTGTGGCATGGAGAAGGAAAGAATCAACGCGACCATATAGGATCTCAAACAAAGGCATAATAAAATCATCATTACTGAGTGCTTGAAAGTAAATTAGGAATTAAAGAAGTTGTGGGTGGAGTTAAAATCTGCATAGAGCCAGAAACAAGAGAGACAAGCGGAAGTGGAACCACTCTAGAAACAAGTAGTGCATATGATTGCACAATTGTAGGAGGAGAAGAAGAGCATGGTGCATGCACACATAAAGAGTGCAACAATAATCCATGATGAGATCACAATGCAGTCAGTAGAGGAACTAATAGGAAAAGTCGCGCAGGTCAAGATGAGAGGAAAAGAACTAGCAGAGAAGTTCCAAATTTTGGAAACAACAATAGAAGGAGCGCACACTAACTAAGTGACTTGGGACGAGCCACATGTCAATGTTGGGGGCCTATTGGGCGCATACCTATATTTAGGAAATACCCAATTTTGGTAAGGTAAGGCCCAATTTTGGAGAAGAACAACTGGCAGTAAAAGCATCATGTGCGAGGAAAAGCTGCATGCAAAGGAGGAAAACATGCAAGGCACGCAGGCAGAAAATCCTAACCATTTTAGGGTTAGGGTTTTGGTAAGAGATTGTAACAACTAAGAATCTTGTAAATTAGTATAAATAATAACCTAGGAGGTCTAGGTCGTGGTTCGAAGGTTATTCCAATTTTGAGCTATTGTAATGATACCAAACTAGTTATGATACATTTTTGTAAGTTGTTGAGCTGTAGAAGAGTAAAGTAGCTAGATATTTAGGGTTATATCATAGGCTAAGGATCCTGGTGTGATCTATCTACCTCATAGAGGTTGTTGAACCTTGTTCATGATTGTACGATCAGAATTGTAGTGTGCGCAATGCCAAATATTGCAAAAATCTAAATAAAAGAACCTAAGAAGCCAGATATTTGTGGATGTAGCCCAAGAGGGGGTGAACCACGGTAAAACCTATGTCATGTGTGTTTCTTATTACATATTTACCTTTTTTTAGTAGTTATATTATGAATGGATGAATGAATTATTCAGTTAGATCTATTATAATGCATGCATAATCTTAATAGATGAATGAATCTTCAGAATAATAGAGTGAATAACCAGATCAAGGCCTGAAGAAGATCAGAGATAACCCTAGATCCTAACTCATTCCTAGACTATAAGCACCTGAGTATTTCATCAACCCATAGAACCATCTCTGGTGATACTGTGTAGTACATTTTGTGTGGTGTGTTTCCTTCTGGTTTACTAGAAGGGCCGATAGTTTTAGCGGGTTTTGTTGGAAACCTATTCAGATCCGAACCTAGGTCAACCAAGAAGTAGTTAGAGAGAGTAATAACCAACACACCCTTTCCTGAAAATTTTCTTCATCTACAAGGATGAAACTTATCTGATGGTTACTACCCTGGAAATTCCCTGAATTGTCCTTAAGTTCTCTTCCTCATCCAAGCAGGTAAATTCCTTATTATAATAGTATAGAAAAACATGATGTTGGTCCAACCAATCCATACTAATTAGAAATTCATATGAGCCCAAAAGTATGATATTCAAATCTTCCCTTGTGATTAGTCCATTCATTTACATTGGGCATGATTTAAACATATCATTAATTTTCCATTTAGCCCATGTATCCAACTACAACAACCAAGGTTTTCCAATCTTTCTTCTTGGAAATTGAAATCTTTCCACCATATTAGGATCTAGATAACTATGACTAGATCCTGAATCAATTAAAATAACAATAGGTTGGTTATTGATCTTACCTTCCACTTCAATCATATGTGATTGAAAATCATCTTGCTTGTTATTCAGGGTTGCATAGATCCTAGACACCTTTCTTCCCATGTCATCCACTATTTCAACTTTCTTTACATTGTGAAAAAAACCTCACGTTTCACATCTGTGAGGGAAATCTTTGTACATAGGGTCTCCCCCACAACACCAACATTGAATAGGTGGTTTCCTTGGTATTTTCTCCATTATCTCAATCATTTTGGGTTCTTTAGAAGTTGGATGTCCCCTAAGAATTATTTATCAAGAATGGTGGCTTAGTCCCTTCTTCCTCTATTTCATATTGCTTTTCTTCTTATCTTCCTAAGATTTTTGGAAAGTTTCTCTTCGTCTATGTTTATCATAAAGGAATTTATCCCTCATTATAGTTTCCTCTAGTGTCATGGGATCATCATATTGTATCTTATAATTGATAAATGATGGCATCCCATTCAAATGCCTCGTAATGTTAACGTGTTCATCCTTGATAAAAGAAACATATTTCAACGAATCTAAAAAAATCCTTTCATACTCATCTATGGTCATAATCCCAAGACTGAGTTCAAAGAAATCCTTCATTTTTTTTTATCATAGTATAATTTGGTTAAGTACTTCTTTTGAAAATACCTTTTGAATTCTCTCCAAGTGACCTTTTTCTCATCAATCTGTTGCACTTGCACAAACTGGTCCCACCACATTGATGTTTTTCCTTTGAGATGGTAGATGGAAATTCTACCTTTTTACTATAAAGAGTAATTATGGAATTGAAAATACTTCCTCATGATTAATATCCATTTCTCCACATCCTCATCCTTCTTGTGCTCACCATCAAATGTAGGGGGATTGATTTTGTTCATTTCTCCTTGTAGCTCATCCACTCCAGACCTCTTGTTGTGCTTCCTGACAAGGGATGGAATTGAACTACTGTGTTCTCTCCTATTTGAATGATTTGGGGAGTGATGTTGATGTCTTCCAACAATTATTTTTCTTCTCCTCTCATCATGAGACACGTGACTCCCTGATTTTCTTGACTCAATTTACTTATCCATTTTCTTCTCTATTTTGTCCAAGATCTACATTAAATTGATGTTGAATCCTTATTGTTGTTCCTTGGATTTCATAAGTCTCTCATTATCATATTTATAACTTTGGACATCCTTTGGACAAAAATTTATGTTCTTTACCAAGTTCATTCTTTCTTATTTTCCTTCTCCATGTCCATTTGAATTTGTACCTTCATTACCCATACTAACATACATCCCTCTGATCTCGTATTCATGGATGTAATGCCTCTGTGCATATTCCATGATTCTTATCTCTATTTTGATCCTGTTATGATCAAAATATTGTTAAATCTACAAAATGTGTAGTAAAAAATATTTGTTAGACTAATAATTAGGAAAACTATAAAAAACTAGGTTCATTTTTGTTCCATGAGAGTATCAATTTCCTTTCTTTTGATTCCTTGTGAATTTAACCATCCAATTTAATTTTCAAGGTGAAAAATATGGACTCTTCTTTCCAATATCTTACCAATGACTACTCCCTTTCTCAATTCTGAGTCTTGAGTAGAAATTTATAATCATTGGACCAATACCCATGAATTCCTTCTATTCACACCTCAACTAGGTATAAATATTTTTTATATTTATGCATATTTTTGCCCTCTCTTTTTGGATTTTTGACAGGATTCCAACTAGGCTCATTCATCATTATATTTTGGAAAATCCATCCAAGTTTCACCTCTATCTCGATTCTGGGTTGCTAGATACAACCTGTTGAAGTTTTAAGCCAATTAATAGTTTTAGCCCTAAATGTTACATGCACCTTATATGCCCTCCTATACATTTTTAATGTGCCCAAAGTTTTAATTTGGCTCCATGGTTTTCATCTATATCTCAAGATGTTTCCATAGACTTCTCTTGTGCCCCAATCCAATTTTGGAGCTGGAATTTATGACCCTTATAAGTTAATTGGGTCTTAAACTTTACCCTCCATTGTTTGGGTTGTAACTCCCTCATACTAACTCCGTTTGAACCTGTGCCCCAATCCGATTCTGGAGAAATAAGTTATGTGCCTTGGAATTTAAATGGGTCTTAAAATTTACCCTCCATTGTTTGGGTTGTAACTCCCTCATACTAACTCCATTTGATGAATGGTTTACACCATTAGAAAGATTTCTCCAAGCTCTATTATTTAAGATGAAAAAAATCTCTTCGTTGTTATAAAATTTTAAAATATGCTTAACTTAAGATGAATGGGAGGATAACATGGAATCCCCACCTAGAATCTCGAGGGGGTTTCCATATCAACTATCTAGCCATCCTATCCTTGCTCCATCAAGCCCTTCCTCATCTTTCCTTTGTTATGGGTGTTAGCACTTGAGTGTTCGAGCCTTGGTGCTTACCTCTTGACTTCAAACTCCATAGGACCCATGACTATGACTGAGGGATTTATTGCTAGGGGATGATTCCTTGCCATAAATCTCAAGGAAGTGTGTACCACAATCCATAATATTCTAACACGTGGATTTATTTTTGAGCACATGTCAAAATTGAGGGGGGGGTCTCCAAAATAAACTTCGTGCTAGTTAGGTCCTCACAATTGAATAATAACCACCAATTTCTCCTTCGATTGGATGGTTGGATATCATCTTCTCACCATAACGATTAGAGTGTGATCACCATCAATCCTATCATTATCAATGGTGGATCCTTGACCTCAATTTTCACATGAGTCTTTGACTAAATCTATGGTCAGGAGGTGACCTAGATTAATCCAATGACCAATATCCTCCTTTCCATAGGGAAACTTGATGTCAACTTGCACTTCTAACACACTTTGCACCGTGGTAGTACACATTGACATTCTTCCACATCAGCTGACACGTGTCTCCAATGCCATGTTGATGTCAACATACGAAAAAATTTCCAATTTTTCCTATTTTATAAAATTTCCAAAAATGCCCAATTCATAGTTATCTTCACTACCACAATTGAATCTTTCTAAACATGAAATTCAACCAATTTTTAGGCCTAAAATCACCCAATTTGATATTTAATTTGGGGATTTTAATTCTTGGGCTCGATTATGCCAAATACCCATGAAATTTTCTCCAATTTCACTAAATAATTTTATTGAACAATTTGTAGACATAGTCTTACGTACATTCCGTCAAATAGTTTGCATGATTACTCTACAAATTTGAGCTCTACACTCTATTAATTGGGTCTATGTAGGCTTAGTGTTAAAAATTGGGTTTTGATACCACATTGTAGCATCCCTAGACCCCTTTTGGGAAATGCAACGTGAAAAATATGAAGTCTGGTACCATTTAACTAACTAAAATGCTCTGCAAATGCACAAATTAATGTAACATAAAAAAAAAACATATATATCCAACATGTACATGAAAAACCCATGAGAATAAATGCTTAAATATTAACACAACACATAATTAACACACAATAGACACTTATATTTGGTAAAATTAATGCCAACTGCATGCATAAATTCCATGTTCCTCCCAACCTTAGACCACACTACTGATATTTTTTAGCACTGCATCACCCTCGAGATGGAGCTCAAATGTAACACACCTAAATCCTTAATACTCTTTTAATGGGTGGGGTATCATAAATTTGTTTTTCCTTAACTAACTCACCTCGAATAATCTCTCCGAGATGATTCATTCTCTTCTACTTTCTTGTAGCTTTCTAACGAATGCTACCAGGTTCTAAACCAACCCTTGGCTTATATATTACAGCTTATTGAATTTCTTCGGGTGTTCATTGGTTGAGGGTCACGTGACGCCCCCATGGATTCATCTCGTTAGTATCATCTCTTGGTTCCTACCTCCTGTAGGGAAGGTCCATCCATCAACTAGTCTGACGACTGGCTTAACCCTCATCTGACACACATGCTAGTGGGGAATTCAGAGTTCGATGCTTCAACACTGAATGTCTCCTTGATATTGATGCATGAGACCTCCTGAAATTCTGAAGTCCCGTAAGATCTCCATGTGGTTCCGACCTTCAAACCTTTTTGGTCTCTCTACAATGCTACATCCCAAATCCTTTGGAGTCTCGAAGTGTTAAACTCCCAAAGTTTCGGTCACTTCACCAACCACATTGGCTAGGCAGGTAGATAGCAAGAACTAGCATGTAGGAGGGGTCATGGTGACACATGTTACATTCCAATGGGTCTATAGGGTATGTGATACACATGAATCTGGGTGATACGTGGAACATCAAACTAGAGTCCATGTCACCCTGGACTGACAACCTTCTAATATCCCTCAGATATCACAGTCGAGATCTGACCACGTAGATTCGTATATCTATGGCTCTTGTTACTTTAGGATTAGTGTTCGGTATTTTTGCGATGCAAACTCCTCTTTTCTCCCAAATTTCCAAATCTTCGAACTAAAGGGGTCTATCACCACACACCCTCGGTACATTGACGGCTAGGAAAGAACCTGAAGGATCCCTCGATCTATGATTCTGGTTACTTTGTGGCTTTGGCCTTCGGGGTTTTGGATCCCATTTTAGTTGGTAATATAGGTTCACTTAACCACTAGGGAAACTTCCCAACACCAGTCAACCTTATGGGTAACCTTAACTCTTGGTAGCCTTTGACTGGTTTATGAATATGAGGGTTGACAATACTCCGATGTCCCATAATTTCAAAGCTCCGAAGCCAGAAGGACTTATCTCCCTTAGGATTAGCCTAAGGTTCCTAGGTGTTGGTCATATGGGTTCTCTCGAATAGACCTCATCCGTTCGTCTTCTAGACAAAAGGGTATTCTCTTTAGAGACTTAAATCTCATTATCCTTCCTAAGATTCATCATGAAACTGGTAAGGACTTGGGCATGATATCCTGGTCACACAGTCAGGGGTTTGAAGGGGATAGTCTCTTCAGAAGGACAGGGCCAGATTGACGCAATACTTTCTATCTCGACCGCCCTACAAGTTTATGTCCCAAGGCATATTGAAGGTTAGGTTGGGGCACATAGATAATCAATCAGAAGCATAAGATCACAAGAAGACAAACATATACACATAATTTAACCATTTCAATATAGAAAGCATTTATAGATATATAAATACATGCATGCATCCATTATTCCCAATTCAATGCATAGTGTATGAAAACACTTATCAGAACCAGATAACATGAAGTGACTGTTAAAAGGGGTGCCATTTTCCACCCAACCATAGGCTCAGTCACTCCTAACATATTTACCACTATCCACCCCCGATCTAGACCACGATGCTATGAGATATGATCATTTCTTCCGGCTCAACGACAGTAGGGATGGAGGATACTCTCCTCCTCCTGCAAGATCTTGGAAACGGTTTTCACTATACCAAGCAAGGAGGACCACGTGAGTACTTCCTCAGTTACTCAACAACCTCATTTATCATCTTGTATCATAACCCTGTTAGCCATTTCCTGCGACCAGAATACACTCATTTCTTAGTTCTTCCTTGAACCCAAGAGATTAGTCTCTTGTCTATGCACTCTTCGCAGGCCTTCCTCTGCCCACCACGCCTTCCTTTCTTGCCTTCCTCAACAAGATTAGGTGTGGCTCAAATTCCCAGTTCTTGGTCAGGTCTAAAATCCTTTTAGATGGGTTCTCTACCCCATCCCCTCATTAACTCTTGAGGAGGTCTTCCCACCTACCAACCTGACTGTAATTCATTCCAGGTCAGAGGATTGTTCTGGTCCTGAGAAATTAAATCTAGTAAGGTACTCATTTGGTGGAGGTTAATGCAACCATTCCTGGTCCCCTTCACCATCTCTTTCATAGAATTTGCAGTCTCTCTTAGCACACACCCCTTCCAACAATCATGCAACACTTATCCATTTTCTAGTAAATAACATAATTTACATTCATTAACCTTTTATAAAAAGGTCCATCAAATAAAACATTCACACATATTGATTTTTCCATAGTCTCTTGGCCCATATAATTATATTTACAAACTGGGGGAAATATGGGTGTTACATCAAACTCCACCTGGGAAAAGCAAATCCTAACCAGGCTAAGGTCTCGCAGAAAACATAAAACTTAGACTCATGTTCCAACCAAAACTAACAACCTAAAGTCCCTCACTCCCCACATGCATGTCCCACCCTAGAAAGTGTGCCCCTCCTCTGCTGAATAGTCCTCTGAATTCCCTACTTCCCTTCTGGGACTTCAACAACAAGTCAGAAAAGAAGTATTAGAGCCCTGTATCTACATCTTGGAACCTTGGAAAATCAATTCCTGACCGTTCTCTCACTTGGAGAGAATTCTCATGGTCCTAAAAACCCACTTCTTCAATATCCTATGCGCTTGATAACCCTCCTCTTCATTCCAGTTCCAAAACTCTCCCTGGTAGAAGTACATGTAGAGGTACTAGCAACATGAAGGTATATATGAAAATAGTAGGGAGGTGGTGAGGTGAGAATCATAATGGAATCATGGTGAAAAGGAATAAATCCCCCTAACTTATTTGCATGTTACCAACTTGACACTTGTCATGTTAGGAACTACATGGGCCCACACATGGATTTCCTTACAAGGTGATTTGTACCTCGGACAAGTAGTTGGTAGATGTATTAGATATTTTTTCTTATGCTTGCGTTGGATACTCTAAGCAACTGAGTTTTTTTAAAAATGTTTTGCACATATGTTTTATTAATAGACATAACTTTATAAGGAATAATTTTATTAAAAAAAACCTTTCTTTGTATATTAAATTTTTTATCATGATGACAATTTACAAATCAACCTAGCCATGAGACTTCTTTCATCTCTGACAATTACATTACATGGCTGATTACTAGGTCATTTTGTATGCTTATGGCTAATACAATATTTATGTGTATGTAGACTTTGTACCACTAACATAAATAACTATATGACAAGTTATCAAATATAAAATCATAATAGTTTTTCACATATAAGGTAGGAAATATTTTACATATTTACTTTGTAGTAGATTTCCGTGTGATCCCAAAAATGAAGTTATCTTCTCACTCTTTTGCAATTGAAAATAATCCATACCACTCATATTTTCATGGGGAAAACATTGATTCTCTTGAGCAAAGTTTAAAACTAAAGAAGAAGAAGATCCCAACAACTTTGATGAGGAAATACAAACTAGCATATAATCCTTTGCATAAACAAATAACACAAAAAGTACAATAAAAGATGAACTATTATATTAAAATAATAAAAATAAGAGAAACATATACATCTGAAGACCTCCCTTTGTTCTTTAAGTGGTTTGGTTCAGTTCCCTATGGGATGCAACACCAGTGATCATTGAATCGATCTCTTAACTGAAAGGGCCTTGGGGGGGGGGGGGGT
>ML809303.1:336174-363521 GCA_009831015.1 Picea engelmannii | reverse complement strand
AAACTTTGTTTGGATCTGGCAAAGCTGAGCATGACACCTCATGCAGGCAGCAACATGACATACTTGCTAGGGTATCCAAAAAGTTGTCACCCCTGAGGGGGTAACAAGGTGTATAGACTAGGATGTATTCTGTGAATTCATTCAGTAAGAGGCTTTGGAAAATAAAACTCAATGCTATTTAGCCCTAAGTGGAGTGGTAACAAGTTGAAGTAACTTCAACCCTTCATTCAAACGTGCATATGAGTTAAACTTTTGGATCTTTTGATTTCGTTAGGAAACTAGGTTATTGAGAGATTTCATTATTGGTTTCATTCATTCTTTAGAGTTTGAATGATTGTTGATCTTCCATAGGAATCTCCCATAGGAGATTTATTAAGTAGCACCACTTTCAATTTTTAGAGTTGGTAATGTATAAGTTATTAATATTAGTTGCAAAGAAAATTAAATTTTGGAGTTCTAAGTCTTTTGATCTCGTAATCACTTACACTTGGTGCCAACGAGTAGAGCATTTTAAGTTATTGTGATGATTTTCAAATATTTTGGAGGTAATTAAAGCATTCTTTCTGAGATTTGCCAATTTTACTGTAACAGGGGTATCTTGCCAGCCATCAATGCTTTTTCTGGAAATACTTTGGTTGGGGTAAGAATTTATTCTTTATTTTCTCTGATTATCTGATTGTTAAATATACTGGTGTACTTTAAGTAAGCTTTCTAATGCAATTTTTGTATTTTCCCATTTTCAGATTTTTTACCTCGTTGGTTTTGGCTTATTTTGTTTAGAGACGCTACTAAGTATGTGGGTTCTTCAGGTGAGTTTAATATTGCTCTTTTAAACTATATTATTTAGTTTTACATCAATGGAGAGCTGTGTATCAAGTGGTAATGTAATATATGTGTGTCAATGTTTTCTGTACAATCTGGCAATTTGGTTTCCTGAGGATGTAACCTTTTTGTCAGCTATTACACTTGTTTTGGTACATCATCTTGTATTTGTTTCAATTCCGTGATGGGATATGTACCTGTAACGAGCACTGTATTGTGTTTGTTCCATATTATAAAATGTTATAATTTTACTTCAATGTTTATTTTACAGATCAGATCAAGTTTGATGCTTAGGGTAATATGCCTTTGTAGTCTATTTTCTTTAATTCAACAAAGATCTTGAATAGTTTATGAAATGCTGTTGTCAGTTGTATTTGTTTATACTTTTTATTTGTTTTGTTCTGCAGCAAGTATATACGTATTTTAGATCAGGAAAATCAACGGAAATGAAGCATGAAGCTGCACGAGGTGCTGCGAGGGCTGCTCTTTAAAACCAACTCAGCACTAGAGCTATACCTGATTTAGAATTTGTCCACGTTGCCTTTAAGTTCTAATGAGTTGGCTAGAGATTGGAGATGCATATCTCAGCATTTTAGGTGTATAATATACATATATTTTTAGTTTGTTAACTTGGAAAATATTTTTCAGCTCCAATTATATGATGGAAAGGCATTTTTGCCGTATGCATCGGAAAATATATTTAATGATATTTGGAGACTAACTTTTTGTTGTTAGGATGTCGTCCATTCATTATATCGATAACAATTTTTTGTCCGGTCAGAACTTCATGCTTTACATATAAATCTTTAAGTTTGTGCCACTTCTGAAAATTTCCATATTTTTGTCGCTGTAATTTAGCGTCCATTTGAGAGGTGTGATAATTGATTCTATCAAAGAAAGGAGGTTCCCATCTGTACTCTAGCCTAGAAATGTAGAAACATGATTGCACGCTGAGGGCTACAAGCAATATTTCACTCTCATTTGGATCCTGCATGTCACAAACCAGCAGGCTGATGTGAAATTAATAAGAAGCTTTGTTTTTGCCTGGTAAGTTTGTATCGCTAAGTTTGGAACTTGGCTTTTTTTGGGGAAATTTCCAGAAAATATACACGAAATTTAAGTACAGATGGTTGACTCATGTTTTATATACGTAAACAAAGCATGATAAATTTTCCAATAGTCACCATCACCTGATGGTTATGGTATTCTTTGACAAATGTTCCTGATTTTGTATGGTATGAAAATGTTACCAATCCTGTTGGTTTACAATGGCAATTTTCCTGTAACTACCTCTTTAACATAGAGTTATGCGCACTGTATATAAACAACTTATGTGGCATGTATTGGCCCAATAGTTTAAGAAAACTAGTTATCTTAATGGTTGAGAACGTTTTGATGTTATCCAGGTGAACAGTTCAAAGCATGGTGCCAAGAAGGTTTATAGCAATCCGAAGGATTGGTTTTATGTAAATTATTCTGTATTGATTGAAATGTTAGCCTAAACCAATCCTAGATTGTTTCATACAAATGGAAAGTCAGTTTGCATCCGTCGTTGCCTAAACCAATCTTAGATTGTTTCAAGTCAAATGGAAAGCCACAGTTCACATCTGAGACTTTTATGCAAAGTTAAAATGCTCTTTGCTTGTTATTATATTTCTCAACATAAAGTTTCTACGTGTGTAAAATTTTTTTGCAAAATGAACAGGGAACATAACCTCTTGATATCTCACAGGTTATTAAATGAATAAAGTTGAAAATCCCAAAGTTTCCAAAATTATAAATTTGATTGATATTGTTAAGTTTAATGCTGTTATTAGGTTCTTTTCAATTTTCTAGAGCATTTCCAAAACAACAACATAAGTAGGATAACTGAAAGAAACACAATCACAAAGTACACAACATTTCCCCCTGGGAAACCCTCATGGGGGACAAAACCCAACAAAAACTTCCTCAATAATAGATTGCCAATACAATGCCAAGACTTAAGACCAAACCACCAAGAATAGACTAGGACTGAGCATGCACCTCTCTTCTCCTTCTTGCAACTTCCTTCTAAACATGCACACTACAAGTGTGAGTGAGTGAGTGAACAAATGAGGCAGCATCCTCACTTATAAATACTAGTGAGGAGGTGCTAGGGTTATGTCTCTTCACTTAGAAGGGTCAACTTCTTCAAAGGGTGGTTAAAACCACTTTATAAACCCTAGGGGCCGACTTTACAAATATCACCATATAAATATGGTTTGACCAATCCACAAAAGGGGAATTGGTCTTATACAAGACCCGACATGATCAATCCACAAAAGGGGATTTGATCTATAAGAATAATAACTCAATTATAATTAGAATATTCTTTGAAGTTACAATATTTCAACACTCTCCCTTAACGAGAAGGGTATTCTACTATAACATAACCCAATGCATCATCAAGAGAGAGAGAGATGGAAACAACATCATCAACATCTGGAACACTGACTGACATATCTACAAATCATCGAAAGTTTTTCTCATCGTCAATATCATCATCATTCACAACATGGAGCTGGAGTAGCATCATCATCATCATATGTATGAAGCCGAAACATCAACATCAATTAGCATAACACTTGAGCAACAACATCACCAACACCATCATCAACAACACGAGGCTGATACAACATCATCAACAACACGAGGCTGAGATAACATCATCATCACATGGCAACATAATGAGGTAGGTGCAACAACAACATTTTGTGGTACTCTGACAGACCGTCCTTACCAGACCTTTGGAATCTGCTCAGGAATCATAAGATTTGTTAGGATGTAAAATCTTAACGGAGCTACCACGTGGTATCTGACAGACCGTCCTTACCGGACCTTCGAGATCTGCCCAGGAATCAAAAGATTCCCTAGGATATAAAATCTTAACGGAGCTACCACTACTGACCATAAGTGACATATACATGCACAAGTACTCTGACATACCGTCCTTATCGGACCTTTGGGATTTGCCCATGGATGATCAATTCCCTAGGATATAAAATCCTTACAGAGCTGTCTGTTGTTGGTCAGGATACCATAATATCATCAACATCACTCACCCTTTTGAGGGAGGTCCTTTTGGACAACACCAAACTTGTCTTGGAAGTACTCAAACTTCACACGAGATAGAGGCTTGGTCAACACATTTGCAACCTGCTCATTTGTGCCAACATATTGGAGCTTTACAACTCCCCTTTGCACCATATAACAAATGTAGTGACACCAGATCTCTATGTGCTTTGACTTATCATGGAACACTCGGTTCTTTGTCATCTTTATGCAACTTTGGTTATCACATAGAATCACAGTGGCTTCCATCTCCAGATCGAATAGACCTGTCAACAACTTCCGAAGCCATATGGCTTCATAACTGGCGGAACATGCAACAATGTATTCCATTTTTGCCGTGTTGAGAGCAATATTGGATTGCGTTTTGCTTTTCCATGAAGTCATGGCTGACCCCAAATTGAAACAACATCTTGAAGTGTTATTTCTATCAGAAACACTTCCAACCCAATCTGAATCAGTATAACCATACAGTCTGAAGTCATGATCTTCAGTATAACAGAGACCATAATCCAACGTACCCTTAAGGTATCTCATCACATGCTTTGCAACCACAAGGTGAACACGTCTGGGCTCTACCAGATATTGACTCAAGGTGTTCACAACAAAGCATATATCTGGCTCGGTATTCATCAGATACATCAATGAACCAATAATATGTCTATATAGAGTAGCATCAACCAATTCTGACGAAGTATCAACCATGAACTTCAACTTTGTTTCCATGGGTGTGTTCATGGATTTACATTCCAACATGTCAAATCTTTTCAATATTTCCACTGCATACTTCCCTTGGTTAAGGAAGATCTTCTCCGAGCTCTACCAAAATTCAAGGCCTAAGAAATAATGCATTAGGCCTAGGTATTTCATCTCAAACTCTGCAACGAGCTTCTTCTTACAATCTGTGATGAACTTTACTTATCTTGTTAAGAATAAGTCATCCACATACAATAGCAATATAATTGAGTCATCATTCATAACCTTGAAGTAAATCTTAAAATCAACTTTACTCTTGGTAAAGCCCAAACTTATCATAAAACTATCAATTTTGCCATACCAAGCTCTTGGAGCTTGCTTCAACTTGTAGACATGAGTCTTCTTGTCCTGCACTTCAAAACCAAATTTTTACATCACCTTGTACCAACCTGGTACACTTGCTCAGCTGCAACTCAATCTGTACAATCATGTGCTAGCTCTATGTGCTTTCTGCAAAACACTATCTGTCCCACTGCCTGAGAGTATGTCCTCTACTCTCTCTGCAATTGTTTCTCTGGGACTGACTCTGCACTTGCACCTGCTATTTCTAAAGCTGAGAATGACTGCTCTATTCTCACTGTAGCTGCTGAACTCTGAGAGTAGCTCCTCTATTCTATCATAGCAACAACTTCATCTGAGAGTGGCTCAATAACTGATATTGAAGGTAGCTTTTCCTCTTTTACTGAAACAAGGGAATCTTCCCAGGAGATTTCACGTCTCCTAGTCTCTGAAGCTACAATCTAGTCTTCTCAACTCATGGCATATGTCTGTCAGTCTTGGAAGATGTCTCATTTTCCCATTTGATCCTTTCTGAGATCAGTCTTACTCCGAGTCTTGATTTCTTCCGAGTCTACAAAAACTTCAATCTCTGTAGGATATACTTGGTGTTGAATACGAAGTCTTAATATGAAAAGCTGATTCAGATTTCAAACGAATTCTGCTTCTTGTCAAGGTGACTTCATTATTCATTGACCATGTCTACTGTGAGTTCTATTCTAATGTTCATTCATCTTTGGAGCCTTTTGCTCCTTACAATCAATCTCCATATGAGATACTTTGTATCTCAAAAGTGGCTTCTTCTTCATCTTCTTTGGTACATGGATATATACGGTCATGTATACAATTTTGGATAGTCTGCTCCATGTCTCATCTAATATGTTGCCTCTTGCAACCATCACTGTAGCTCCCTCAGGGTTATCACCCGTGACCTGCCCGGAACAAGAACAACAAGGGAGAAACAACATACAAGAATAATACTCTTTATAATAATAATAAAACAATATCAAGAACAATCGTCACAATAGTTTGTTTAGAGCTATCACTCATGACCTTCCTGAAACAAGGGTCAAAAGCAAGAAATACAATAATAAGAAATGAGAGCAACACTCTTCTAGTGTTGTGATCAATCATTCCTCCATGGTAACTTGGAATCAAAACAAGAAGTTTCTCCTAGAGGATATGTTAGTTATATCTGGTAAGTGATTACAATAAACATTTATCTCAATAATGCTCACATGCTACCAAGTATAAAACCTTTTAAAGATTGCTATCTCAACTATATTGTTTACTTGTAATGAGGTAGTTATCAAACTTGACATGTGCAAATTTGAATCTTATTAACTTAATCAATCAAACCCGGAACCTGGAGCCTTGTCCTCAAGAATGAGTGTTGTTGCTTTTCTTGCTAGTCTCCTTTGCTCAAGATGAAAAGTATTGTCTTCAACCTGTCCTCTGTACTGAGATAATATGCTTTCTAGACATAAATCTTAAGTTAGAGAATAAACTCTATAATTTCAACTTTAATCAATCTAATACCTTTACTTTAATTTTGACCAATGGTTAGTATGCTAGTCATAACTTCAACATACAACCTAGATGTCTATAAGATCAAAATAATGTCAAAACAAATAGATGCATAGCAAAATAATCAAACTTGGGGTGCATTATTCCTTTGAATGTGCTGGATCTGAGATCCTTCTGGATCTATGATTGCTATTTAGACAAAAGATCATTTCTCCTGCAAATACCCTTTAAAAATAATGGTATAGTTTAAACATATGTAAGTGCATACCTCTGATAGTATCGGCAGGTAGAGGCACCATTCGACAACAGTGGAAATAAATAACAAACCTTTAAAACTTCAAAGGTGCTGCAACTTGTAATTTAAAGGTAGCTGGAGATTTTCTAGGGTAAGGCGCACTAGGACAATAAAAATCAGTACCAACACTTCATTTCATTGCAACTGGTGCTTGCATTGCAATTGGCATGAAGGAACTGGCATGAAGGAACTGACACTGCAACTGCAATTGATAATGCAACTGACATTGATACAAACGCTGCAACTGCAACCGGTACTTCTTCAACTGCAACTACAACTACAACTTAGGGTTTTATGCAGAAAACCCTAATTTTTCAAACTTCAAATTTTGGAATTCTGATCCAGGGACTAGATGTGCTGGGCTAAGGTGAGTTTGCTAGAGCTGACTATTTTAGAAAATTCCAAGTTTTACCCATTGAAACTTGACTATCTGGATTGGTACTTCTAGTACTGGTTCTGTTTTTTTGGTTTTTTGGGTTTCTAGTACCAGTGAAAACTAGGGTCTGACTTTCTGGAGATTATGGCCACTGAAAAGGTGCACTCAAGATACCAAAAGATGCGCTAGGGTAGGGCACACTTTTCTAGATGGTTTTTAGTTAGAAATTCATCTCTAAAAAGCCTTAATTTCCTTGTACGACAACAATGACATTTTTAGATACCTAGTGAAAGGTGCTCTATTCAATCAAGCTCCGATTCCATGTTAAGTTTAATGCTATTATTAGGGTCTTTTCAATTTTCTAGAGCATTTCCAAAACAAAAACATAAGTAGGATTACTGAAAGAAACACAATCACAAGGTACAAATCATTTTATCCTCGGAAACCTTAATGGGAGAGAAAACCCAACAAAAACTTCTTCAATAATAGATTGCCAATACAATGCCAAGACTTAAGACCAAACCACCAAGAATAGACTAGCCTCTCTTTTCCTTCTTGCAACTTCAACTCCCTTCAAAAGATGCACACTAGAAGTGTGAGTGAGTGAGTGAACTAATGAGGCGCCATTCTCACTTATAAATACTAGTGAGGAGGTGCTAGGGTTATGTCTTCTCACTTAGCCAAGACCCGACATGATCAATCCACAAAAGGGGATTTGATCTATAAGATAATAACTCAATTATAATTAGAATATTCTTCGAAGTTACAATATTTCAATAGAGATAACTTATAATATATATATTTTTGTTTTAATTAAATTATGTTTAGGAAATATGATTACAAATTTAGTAATTTAATATAATTTCATCTTAATGTGAATCTCTACGGACCACACCATTTACATAATTGTATTGCATATCGATGGTTTACATGATTTAAAAAATGGGAAATCTTAATATTGTTATATTTTGTAGACATCATCTCTCTCTCTCTCTCTCTCTCTCTCTCTCGACATGCTATTTTTGCATGAGTAGAAGGGTTATGGCTTTGTTAAATTGATGCAACGAAGATGTTGGGTAAGAAAACACTTAGGCGACATGTGAGCTAGAAAAACCATCTATTTGCATATTATCCTTCATGAATAGAAAATTATACAAGCAGTATAAAGCATAATAATAGAATGGTTATGGTTTTGTTAAATTATTGTGATTGTGACGTTGGACAAGGAAACACTTAGGTCGCATGGAAGCTAACAAAACTGTTTAAAGGTAGCTTTTTGCTAGATGAACCTTTTTGTGCCTAAATATTCACGAGGGCTTGACATGGAAGCTTTGGGGTGAATAATTCTTGCTAGAATGAATGAATGAATGAGATGTGAGATAAATATTATTGAGATTTACAATTTGTTTGGATTTTAAGTAACCTATTAATTTCATTGAAAGTGAGTCTCAAACACATGCACTAAAGGTTGGAGCTCATATGCAGTGTAGCTTGTAGTCTGGATCAAAGAAATCTTGTTTATTTGTATGACTTTATTATTTCTTGTTCAAATGGTCTTCGAAGGATCTTAATTATTTGTAATTTTTAGATTTTCATTTTTAATTGATGTTTGCTATTTAGTCCTAGATAATTAATGTGTATAAATTTGTTGTACAAAGTCTGCACTAGGTCCATAATATCAATACAGATGAAAGCCCATTACATGAAAAAACTAAAGATTTTGTTGTAGTGTTGAGATTTTTATGTGTGGTTTGGGCAAGATGGAAAATGATTGTTGCAATGTTTCTTTTGAAATACAGTAAAAGTTCGATGCGCTTATTTAATCTGAATTAAATAAGTCAATGTTAAAAGTATAATATTAAGGTCCCTTTATTTCCCAAGGCGTTAAGGTGGTACCACACATAACAAGTGCCCACTGTCACCGACACAAGTTCTCACTCTTTGAGCCCAACTCCTACACAAAGGACTATGGGAGGCTTCCCTATCACAACACGAAAACACTTCACCCGCTATTAGTATACTAGTGCCTTGTCCAATTAGGCTATGGTGAAAGTAGGAGTTAATTGTTTGCTTACTAATGCGGAATGCTAAATCCACATCATAAATAATGCATATCAACAGATGAAAACCACTCAAGCTCGAAATATGGTCTAGTAAATAAGTGCAAGATGAATGAATAAACACCCTTACCAATTTTGAGATGAATTCCTTGATTTACCTCTTGGAAAGTGGCTATAGATAGATGAATTCCTTGTTGTCCTGTACTTCCATACTTGTAAATACACAAAATGCAGAAAACAACAAAGAAGATGCCCCTTTTGCCCCCCCCCCCCCAAATGTGGAAACACTTAAGATCAATAGATTCATGGGTGGGGAAGCTTGGGAAGCAAGTTAACAAGAATATCTATGGCCTAAAGCTTTAAATATACAATTAAATTGGAGTTCCCAACAATCTGGAAACTAATTGTAGAGTTTGGGGTTCAAATCCTCCTAGGGTCAGAACCCAAAAATTGATTTAAGCAAGCTAATGATGATGTAATAGCTGGAAATTACTTATTTTATTCCGAAAATTTAAATATTTGACTATAAAAACGAATATAGAAAAATACAAGGGGTTTCTTTAAGATATATACATACTTAGCAGCTCAATAAAGTGAGGTTATTGATGGATATGATGTAGGCTTTGTTGTGTCATTAAGGGAATTTTGAGGTCTAAAAAGGGCCTTCTAAGAGATATTATAAAATAATACGAGTTTGTCATTTTGTGGGTGAGGTATATTTACAACTCACCTTTTGCACTACAATCCATGTAACCGTAGTTATTCTAAGAGATATTATAAAATAATACGAGTTTGTCATTTTGTGGGTGAGGTATATTTACAACTCACCTTTTGCACTACAATCCATGTAACCGTAGTTAAGTTAAATTGAAAAATTCTCTAGAAATAAAATTAATAAAAATACTTTATTGATGTGACTAAAATGAATGGATGACTATAAATAATATTAAACTTTTCAAAAAAGTCTATACTTTAACAACTAATACATGTGTCTTTTGCTCTTGAATAACTTGAAATAAAATATAAATATAAATTCATAAATTATTAATTATATAATGTATTATTATTTAAAATATAAACCCTAGTAATATATAATTAAGTAAAATTTTAAACAATATATAGTTATAAAACACAAACAATATATGATATATTATATGATATATAGTATATGCCATACATTATATTATATATGACATATTATATATCGTATCATATATGTGATATATCATGCAATCCCAATCAATGTACTCTTAAAGTAACATACTCCTAAATTAAACCAATTCAACATGTATTTCAAGTAAAACACACACACACACACACACTCACACACACACACACACATATATATAGTTTCAAATATAGAGTGTTTAATGTATGAATGGACATGGGTACTTTAGTGAAAAGTAAAGTATTTGAAGGAGTACTTTTCTTAAAACAATACATAGTTAATTATGGTTTCCATCCACCATTTAGAATGTGATAACTCACCATCTTTAACTCAAACAATACCAAGTCATCTCTAGGGGATGATGTCATCTTTTGAATTGTGATTGGCTCTTATAAAGTGGATTTTGGTTGTACATATTTTGTTTTGAGGCCCTTTTTTGACCTCAAAATTCTCGATTTGCAAAACTCACAAAATTCTCATGAAATATGTAATTAAATTGAAGAAAAGAAGAGGGTGAAAGAGATTTGGGTAGAAATAATTCTAGAGGCAAAATATCAAGGATCCACTAATTATGTACGATGAAAATTCAAATGCAAGCTAACCAAATATTTTTTGCTATTTTGTATTTTATGATATTTATGTTTTTTTTTTTTAAATGCAGAAAGTAAGACAAAATGATTGGATTTAAAAAAACAAAATTGGTTGAAGTAGTGAGACTTGCTTTACCTTTCGAGCATCAGATTGTGATTACAACCCTTTTTAAGTTGGCCGCAATGTTTGGACTATAAGTTGGGTTTGGATTTGATGGACTATTGCCCCCAATTTAGTTTAAAATAATTGTATTGCTTCTGGATCTTTCCAGGAAAGCTCTGCTAGTGGGATGGTTTCTAACTGTTAGATCAACATGGATGCGAAATGAGAACTCCACCTCGTTGAGGATACCCCTGATAAGGGTTTGTCCAACACCAAAGGAGTAGATGAGACAAAAGTTTAGATGTCTCCTTGCACGTGACTAGGTATCTCAATGGATTGATCCAATAGCCTTGCAAACGATACAAAAAACAATGTCTATTCTATGAAATACTTTAACCTTTAACTAAGAAGAAATAGCTAGAATAATCAACCCATAAAATGCACTAGAAAATACAAGTTCTTATTGGATGGCATAAATGATCTCACAATTCGACAACTATTGGGAGGAGGGGGATTAGTGTTGGACATGGTGTTGGCATTGATGTCAAAGGAGGTCAATATGCTCAATATTGGACATGATGTTTTGGAGTTGGCATGAATGTCAAAAGAGGGATAACATGGTATTGTCATTGAAGACAAAAACTTTGTTAAACTCATTGGGAGATTGATTAATGTCCATATATTCATATCATGAAAAGTACAATGAAATTTTGTCTAGTGTTATGCCTATGTCTTTACCAACTACTGAAACAATGAATACAACTTTGGCACAAATAATGAATGCATGTGTTAGTGCTATTGTGTTAACAACAACCACATGTTTTAATAATTCGATCCGTGACATGATTGATGTTTTCCCTCTAGGCCATATCTCAAAGTGTGTCTAGGATCTTCATTGAAAAACCAATCGTAACATAAAACTCAAATTGATATCTCAACTTATGATTCCAACAGAATTGGGGACGACACTAGTAGAGTCTATAGTATTGGTTGAATTGGATGACAAATATCACAGTAGAATCACGATCAAACGACCTTAATACTTTTTGCATTCAAAATAACACGATGTATAATTGTTAAGCTAGGACCTGAAGGTGTAATTCAAATATGCCTTTGTAATTTTTGAGTCCATCGTCGATTGGATGAGACGGTCCAAATCATTTCAGGTTTGGTTCAACACAAACTTGGACCCGATGCTTTATCAAAACCATTTTATATTGTTTCGAGTCCATCGTTGATCAAGATCAGACGACCCTCGTTATTTCACATTATGTTGAACATTTACTAGAGTCAAAATGGACTTGGATGTGGAAATATAATTCAAATAAACCTATATATTATTCGTCCACCATTGACTAGAGAGACTATAATCAACAATGATATTGGCATGACCAAGTTTGATCTCATGAAAAACCGAGAATCATTGCTAGATATAGCACCAAAATAATGTTTGATGTTCCTGCAACTGATGTAATTGTTAGCATGATAGAAAAATTTGCGATGGGTACTACTTTGCATATTTGATTAAACAAATTGTGACGACCAAACATAACGACGATGAACAATATATATGGGAAATCACAAGCCATTGGAAGATAAGGAAGTTTTATATGATAACAAAGGATGCTTAGATCAGTTTGAAGTTCTATCCCAGGGATTCCATTGTAGTTATAAGGTTTTTGGCAAGTGAAGGGATAAATGTTGAACAACTTACAAGGGATTTGAAGTCTTTTAAGTTAAACCAAAATTTCAATAACAAAATATTACCATTATTGTTAAATAAATGAAAAGGTGCAATGTTTTATTAAAATGACACAGTGGTTCAATTTCATACCTGTTGGAAGACTATATAAATATAAAAGTATGGTGAAAGGAGGGTGTCTATGTAGTCTAATTTAGAATATCAAAATACAAACAATGTCCAAGGAAGAACTTGAAACATTCACATGAAGTGAGGGTGGAAGGGAGGATCTAGGGAGGATTGTAGTCCTCTATAGGTTGAAGCCTGAACATCAGGGAGTTGTAGCTTCCTTTCAAGTGGGAGCTTAGAGAAACATGGAGTTGTAACTTCCACAAGTTGGTGCTTGAAAATAGGGGATTGGTGTCTACTTGAGTTGGTGATCAAAAGGGATTGGTGTCTCTCACAAGTTGTAGCTTGTAATTAATATACAAACATTTCATTTTCAGTTAAAAGAATAATTGTTTTTAAGATAAAAACTCTCTGTCCTATACTTCATAGATGATCAATTGTCATGTATTGATGAAATTAATGTTTTAAAGTGATTGTTAAAAATGAAAAAACAAAAACACTGATTCACCCCCCTCTCAGTATTGAACATTATTCCAACAATTGGTATCAGAATAGGTTCTTTCACCACAGTCTAACCACTTGAAGGCATATTCTAAGAAATCCAATGGATCAACAAGAAGGAATGTCCTCCAATAGAGCACCATTGTTCAAAGGAAATGATTATACCTTTTGGAGTATAAGGATGAGAAGTTATCTGATGGTTCTTGGATGTGATGTTTGGCTATATGTGGTAAATGGTTACACTGCATCAACTAATGCACCTTCAAATGCTGTTACAAAGAAACTCTGCAATGATAATTCAAGGGCTGTTAATGCAATTCTGGGTGGATTAGGAAATCCTATATTTGTAAAAGCGATGCACTGCAAATTAACAAAAGAAATCCGGGACAAACGTAAAGTCATCTATGAAGGAGATGGAAAAGTCAAGCAAGCCAAACTTTAAGCATACAGAGGGAAGTTTGAGACTATGAAGATGAAAGAGGAAGAAAACATTACATAATATTTGCAAAGAGTGGATGAAATAGCCAATTCAATCAGAGAGTTGGGAGAAGAATTAAAAGACAATTATTGTCCAAAAGGTGTTGAGATCATTACCAATGAAATATGATGCCAAGGTATCTATCTTGGAAGATCGATAAGACCTTGACAAAATTACAACATATGAACTTCATGGGATTCTCATAGTCTATGAAATGAGATCCGGGTAAGAAAAGTCATCAAAAAGGGAAACAACCTTCAAAGCATCAAAATGAACTAAGAACCATGAGCATGTGACAAATGAAAATTTCCCAGACATATCAGATGAAGAAGAGTCCAATTTTATAAGAAAACTCTAGAAAAGGGTCTGGGAAATATAAAGGGAAGTTACCCTTCAAGTTCTTCAACTGTGGAAAAATTGGGCATTTTTCCTCCAAATGTCTGTATCCCAAGCAGGTGGATAGTGATGATGAAGATACTTATAACCATAAAGAACTTAAGAAGATAAAATCTGGAAATAAGAAGAAATTCTACAAGAAAAAGAAAAACTTCTACTCCAAAGAAGACAATAGTTCATCTGACATGAGTGAAGATGACGAGACATAGATTTTATTTATGGGTAGAGAATCTCAAAATAAAGCTGCTGATGATAATGAAGAAAACTCTGAAGTTGAAGGAGAAGTAGACCTTGAAGGACAACTTATTAGTTCTCTTGAAGAATTGCAAAAATATAAAAAAGGAACAAATCATTAAGAGAAAACCTGTTAGAATATGAAAGAAAACAAAAATCAAGAGAAAAGGAAGTTTCAATAACCATCAAGGAATTAGAACAAGTCATTATTGACTTAAGGACTCAACTCCAAGAAGTCAAAAGAAATGAAGAGGTAATAAGTAATCAATGTTTATGCCAAAAAATGCAACATAGGGTGCCTACTTGCAAATGATTGCAAACCTCTTATTATTTAACTATATTTAATCATATACTAATAGGTGGGACCCCTTCTGTAACTTGTGTAACTATGACGAAGATACTACACTTATGCTTTACATTCTTATGAGTTGGATGAGATGAGCCCTACAGTTTATTTGCATTTAAAATCTCTGTCGGAATGATTAATCAAATATGATGTTATGGGTGATATGATTTAAAAGGGAACGGTGTTTTTTTTTTATAACACTCACAAGTATTATTATGTTACATTTATTTTGAGGAAGGACCTAAAATCCATGCTTAAGTTATATGTGTGATGTGGTGATTTCATGCTACAAGGGTACACACATTGTTTGAATTGGAAGTAAGGTTGGAACATGGTATCCCTAGCAAGTATTTGAGATATGTCACATTGGAGTTTTTAAACAAGGGTTGGCGCATTTGTTAAATTGGAGACTTAGGGAAATGGTGGTATATTCAACCTGCATTAATTGATTGGAAGTTAGTGGTTGATGTGTTGTACTAGCTATGGATGAATGTAGATATGACGTGTAGTAAATGCACATCTCTCTAACCCTTCTCGAGCCCGCCACCCTAGTCATTTTGCATTTTCTCTTGTTGGTTGCCGCTGCTCCGTTTTGTTCGACCGTGGAATAGGTATACAAGCTTGGTTGTTTCTCCTTAGCAATTTTTACACATGTATGGATTTCTTGCTGCTCCATCCATGAATGTTTCGCTCTTCTCTTTAATTAATTCAACAATTGGCTCTTGAGTTTTCTTGTTGTCTGTGCATTTCCAAAGTTATAATATATGGATTTTTGTCTATGTATGGATTGGTGGTTAAGTGTTGGTCTCTGTGGCATTGTATTTGAACCATGCACATTTGAAAGTTGTGTGGATGTTCTTACTGTATATGGTATTCTTGCTTTACTTGTGGGAAAGAATACAATTGAGGACTCTTGGGCCTGCCTTGCCTCTGGTTTCTTGTTTTGGGTTTCTTCCCTAAGAGTATCACTGCTCCTTACCTATGAGTTATATGAACACTCTGCATGTCATTTAAGTTATTAGTCTTCATGCCCATTGTGCCCGCATCCTTGTAACAACTATGTGAATATAAATTCAAAGTTTTGTAGAAGTTTTAAGATTCTCGTGATCCTTTTGGCTAAACCCTCAATTCGGTTAGCTTGTCCCCCTCACCACATTACTATTCACTGTTATGTATGGAACCCTGTGTATTGGAAAGTATTGTGGAGGTGGCCAACCCATAATTTGATAAAGGCATTGTTCGTGTTCATTTGTGGTCATGGGTTTAGTTGATTATTTGTTGTGCAAAAATGGGTAGAATGTTAAACCCACTCATTTGTCTGGTAATACAGTCTGTCCCGTGGAGTTATTTGGGTGACAAAAACATTGCAAAATCTTTGTTTAAGGGATACGACCTACCGTGTGTTCGATTTTGTATGAAGGTAATACCTCCGTGGATGAATTATATATGCGTTGGATGAGTTTTGTGAACCAGAATGAAATAGGTTTTAGGAGCATTCTTATTTGAAGTTTCAATTTTGAATTATGTCATACAAAGGAATCCATTTTGGGGCCATTTCGTGGAACCCTGTGACGATTTAAAATGCACTGATGATTATATCATGGACCATAGTTTGCCCTTTCCTCCACTGTTTGTTATGTTGGATGTGATTGTTATGACATTTCTCACTCCTCGACCCTGTTGTGTGCAAGATATGTTAATACTGTTGAATTTTTATTGAGTAAATGATTATGAAATGATTCCTGTGCAATGCAAATTCTAGATGCAAATGAACAACCTGGAAGTGAAATATCAGTTCTGGAATTTCGGAAACATAGTGTTGAATTTAAATTTTGAAACAATGAAGAAGTTTAAATTTTGAAGTTGGAAATGACATTGCTTGATATATTAATAGAAAAATATCCACGAGAGTCCCTTCCATTATACCATTTTTCTCAAAATACACTCCCCTCATTATCCCAATTTCATTTTTCACTCCCTATTCTATTGTTACTCATTTAAAAAAAAAGACTATATGGAAATGGAAGAAATGAATCGACAGTAATTGATGATTGGTTCTGAGATATGTTTAGATACATAGTTCATTGTTTTTTTTTATTGCTTGAATAATATTCATAAATATTCCCCCCTCCATGATATCACTTTATGCTAAATACAATCCCTCCATACTCCCAATGACCCTATCAATTCCCTGTTCGTATGGCAATTTATAATTTTTTTTTATGGATGGATTGCATGCGTCATGTAGTAAATAATAGAGCCAACTCTTGATTTATTTATGTAGAGTTTCATGTATGGGTTATTAAGAACTTTTCATGACTGGTTAAATATTGCTGCATGATAAGTTTTTTCAGAAGGGGCAGTAATGACCGAAATAATAGAGGCAAAGGTAACTGGCAGCGATGCCATAGAAGACCTTGGTTTTCTATTCGCTTCGATGTTGATCCACAAGACTTAAACTAGTTGTTTCAAGCTAGTTTTTTCAATTGGGTTGGCCATGGTATATTGCATCCTAGACCTGACAGACCCCTATTTCAACCGCCTCAGAATTTTCCTGAGATTCCTGTTCCTCCACATGTGTCAATGCAACCCAAAGTCCCCGATAATGATGATTGGCTAGAAATTGTCCACCAACCTCTCTCCCACCACTGTGGTTGGCCCACTGTGTCCTTATCTTTACCACCACCAATTAATCCCAATGTTTAAATTGCTCCTGCTGTTTCGCCAGTATAATCCTCGCACGCCAACAAAAGATTAAAAACTGATATCCCACAACTTGTGCAAGAGAAAGGAAAAGAAACGACCTCCCCCTCTAGTCCATCGACAAAATCTTCTAAGTCTGTGTTTTCACGTCTCCACCTAAAATATGATTTCTTCCATGTGATCAATGAAATACAACCCCAAGGGTCTAACCAACCAAGGGATACCCAAGAAAAGTCAATTGGAGACAACAGTGAGAAGAGGAAATATGCCTCGCAAAACAACAAATATGGATTTAATTTTTTTTTTTATGATTTTCAATGATGAAGACATTGTTTAATAATTTTCAACTTTTTTGGGACAAGCTTTATTTTGGATATTTTTGTGGATAAAATGGATATATTGTTTTTTTGGGATATGTCCTTAAATTTTGCTGATATTTAAACATTCGATTTAAATGATATTAATGGGAGCTACAAGGGTGTTATATGATCCAAATGATAAATTTTGTATTTTATATTTGATGATTGGCAAGAGAATGATGGGAGTCACAAGGGATCCCACCTATTTAGTAATTATTAACTAGACCCTTATTTATATATTATTATTAATTATTTCTCCCTAAACTAATTAGTTAAGTTAATTTGACTTAACTAAAGGAAGTAGTTGAACTGCCTCAACTTATTGAGAAAGAATAAAGGTTCAATGAGAGGAAGAGACAAGGGGAGAATAGAAGGAGAAAGAAAAGACTAAGGTTTTCTCTTTAGTTAATGAGATAGCTTCAGTTTCCATTCATTTTTGAGTTTACTTGAAAGCCTAATCCTCTTGTTGACAACATGGTCTTATTGAAGGCAAAAATATTCAAAACTGAATCATACTTTCCAGCAGCTTGTTTTAAATGTGTTTGATTCATTCTTGATGGTCTGTTTTTTCTTGTGTGTTTGTGATTTAATTTTCATGGCTGATAAAGAATATCCTGTAGAGTCAAATGGTAGCATTTTTTTGTAAGATGATCCAGATAATTAATTTCAATTTTATTTTACTGTCAGAGTCTTTTTGTATGGTTCCCATCAAATACCTCTAAATTTGTCTTTGGTCCATACCCTCGCAGGAGTTTGTAAAGAGAAATACACTTTTTGTATCTCAGAGTGAAATAAAATTAGATTATTGTCCTGTCTCTTACACATGTTTTCATGACTTGGTTCCTCCTTTCTCTTTTGGTCTCCATGTTTACTTTATTGTAAAAGCTGTATACATTCTTGTAGCTTTGTTTAAATTTTATTTTTACATTGTAACATATACAAATCATAAAACCATCCTTAATCCTTGTAATTAATACTTATGGATTGAGTGAATGTTTTGAGGTTATAAACCTCGGATGACATTCCCAACTATCTTGTCCTAGCCAGGCAAGATCTGAAAATGATTGAGTAGGGTGTTCCGTACCTTTTCCTCAACATTTATTCGACGACCATATTGGGGAGATCTTCCATATCTCTCTGGTTGACTGTATTCATGATTATCTTTGAATCTTTCGGTTTTTTTTCCGAGTACTCTTTGATTGATTTTTATCATGATAGTACCTTCTACAAGGCAACTTAATATTGAACATGGTCTTGAAGAACAGACTAGCATTGCCTTGACCTTATTCAATACTATCCTAGAAACTGCTAGTACCCAGGCTGAGCTTGAAAACTCTTAGGAAGTAATTGAAAAAGATATAAGTATCCATGAACGCTGGGAAGCCAAACAAAGACATCCTATAAATCAACAGTAACCTCCCTTTTTCTAAGTCTTTGGTCTTCATTTTCATGTCCTCAAATCCTCACATTTATAGAAGAAGAAGAGGATTTTCCCCTGAAGCTACTCCTATCATTGAAATAGGAAGAAGGAAATCCATTTTGTTGACCCAAGAAATCACTCTAAGGAGGACTTTGTCTGATTTTTCCAGCTCACCCTTTTCTCCCTTTCCCATCACTTTCAAAATGACATCTACGGGTGGTGATAGTAATGCTGGAGGTGCTTCATCATCCCAACCTTCGGCCTCATCGGTAATTGGTAGTCTATATAGTCATCAAGTTCCTATACAATCAAATACCAACCCTGCTAAAGTTATAAAGAAGTACAAGCTTTTTCAGTTTGATCAAGATGCTATGACCACTCCATGGCACATATCTTCTCCCTTGAATATAACACCTGCTACTCGTCTGTTACCCAAGTTCAAAGAGCATCTTCCTAAGTTCTCAGAGAATAATATTGTTTCTACAAATGAACACCTAGTGGCAATTTCTAATGCTTGTTATAATATCGGGGCTAATGATAATGATACATGCATGCGCTTATTTGTCAAATCCCACGAAGAGCAAGTAGTAGCTTATTTCTTTGATCTCCCTCCAAATATCCTTTCCACTTGGGAAGAGTTGGTTTATTGTTTCAAGTCCACTTATGGACAATCCAAGAGCCCGACCAAATAGTTAAGGGAATATACCAATATTTCTTACAATGACAGTGAGACTATTAATTCCTTTAACCTCGGCTTCACCAAATTGCACAATGATATCCCTGAACTAATCCACCCCCAAAACCAAGCCTCTTTCATGCATTACTATAATGTGCTTCCCTCTCCTTATCGTCATAGGCTCGAAGAAAAGGCTATTGACAATCTTGGCTCCGCTCTCCACACTTGCTTGGAGTACGAAGAAAAACTTGAAAGAACAAGTCTCCCTAAAGGAGACTCAATCAAATAAACATATATGTTTTCCCTCCTACAACTTGTACAAGATATGAACAATCAAATGATAGCCTATGCATGAAAGGGGAATGTTCCCTCACTTACTGCTGGGGCATCTTCCTCTTTCACAATTCCTTTTAGAAATACAAATGAAAACGGTTTTCAGCCCAAGGCTATTATGTCTCGCAGTTGGTGTAACTTGTGTGAAGAAAATCATGAAGAAAGTACTTGTGAAGTTAAGAAGAGTGCTAGAGATAAAATATTTTGCAAGAAGCCCGAAACCAGTATCGTTGTTCTAGATTGGGCAGAACTGGAAGATGTTATGATCATAAATACTAGGAGAAAATATTATTCTCCTAAAGGGAAACGCGATCCTCCTTGTACTTCTTCCACCCCAACCTCATCTTCACAAGGAACTAATGTACAAACTGTCAAAATTCCCAAAATTCAAGGAGTTCCTTTCCCTCTTCCCTCTTCCAAGTATAACATACTTAACCAATTGGCTAATATCAAGGCCGATGCTACTATTTTGGACATGGTTTTGGTCCCCGAACAACAAAAACATCTCATGAATTTTATGGAATGAAAAGCTTCCACCATAGCCAATCTTTGTGAAGAGACAAAAGAAGAGGATCCCACTGTAAATAATATAGGTTTAAATAATTTTAGACACCTTGTAAAAAGCCCTCCATTTTTCATTTATGTAAAAATTATGGATAAGATAGCCCATTGTTTCCTAATTGATGGCAGTTCGGGCCCAATCATAATGTCAAAAATCATCATGGAAGAGCTAGGCTTATCATGTACTAATGAGAATTCTAGAAGCATGCTATCCTATAATAGTCTGCAACAATCAACTATAGGTGAAATCAACAACACATGATCGAGGAGATGATGCATGGCTTCATTGTCAGAGAATAACCATGGCAATGTACACACGATGGAGGAAACGATTCATGGATTTTCTATTTAACAATAACCATAATAAACATGATAGTTGTTGACAAAGGGCTTGGGAAATAATAGCAAAAACCATTGGGGTTTCCAACTTACACATAGATGTAAGAAACATTAAAATAGAAGTGTGTCTAAATGATGATGATGTCCAACATACTTGAACATTTTGAATTCATTGCAAGAATACATGTCGACGACTAGCAAAGACTCTTCATCTTCATTAACCTCCAAATCAACAATCAAATCCATGGTTGTTTATAGGAAGAAGTAGGGTGCTTGGTCCCTCTGCTTCTGAATCTTTCTTGGGTGCCTCAGTTCTATCTAATTTAATATGCATGTTTCTATTCATTCATTATGTATACTATTGGGTCTCTTGGATGTTTCCATTCAACCTATTTCATGTCTAGTTCTCCTATGGGCACATTTTGACCCATGCCTTTTGTTGATAAAACAACTGGTCACCTCGATTTTCCGCTCTTTGGAATAATAAAAAAATAGATATAAGAATAAATAAATTTTTAACGATCATCAGATTCATGGTGTAGCTCTCAGTCTCATCTTCGTCACACATTTTGTGGATTCAAAATACGAGTCTATGTTCTTAAGATACCCACGTTTTTGTCTAAACGAGCACTTCTTCCATGTGCAACATAGATGGTTTCTCTCTTGGCACTAAGTTTCTACTCTTATACTTCGTTTCATTGTTGATACTTATTCTTGGAATAATTTATAGTCTCTCTTCAACTTAGCCATTTCTTACAATTTGTTCTTATAACTTATCCATTTATTTACTTCCTCTCTTTTCCCTCCATTTATCTTAGTATCGTATCCACACTTAATATTATTATCTTATTATCAATAACTTCTCTCTCTCATCTCCCATTCCCATACTCCCAATCCATTCTCTTTACTTAGTCTATTTCCCATACCCAACTCCCCCTCTCTTCACTCCACTCCACACCCTACACTCGTCCGACCGATCCATTCTCTTTACTTAGTCTATTTTGCATACTCCCCTTCCCCTCTCTTTACTCCACTCCACCCCCTGCACCTGTCTGAACGATCCATTCTCTTTACTTAGTCTATTTCCCATATCCCCCTCCCCCTCTCTTCACTCCACTCCACCCTCTACACCTGATTCCGATCCTATCTCTTACCCCATCAATCCTCTTACCTCCCTCCCCTCACGTTCCTTCTTCATTTTCTCCCCTTAACATATTTTCCATTCTATTTTCCTCACTCACCTCACCCCCGGGGACCCACAATGCCACGACACTCTTTATCAATCCACACCCGATTCCACTCCACATACAATCCCCCCACAATGCCGTGAAAATTTACCCCCACGACACTTCACTGACCCAACATACTCCCCCCTCTCCTATCGTCCATCTCCCACTCTCCCATACTTCACCTTTTTCCTAAGTTTTATTCCACCTATCACATTGAAACACATGATGCCTTATCCACCCTACCCAATTGAGACATGTGGTGATCAATCATATCATGACATGTGACATCTTATCATACTATGACACACGAGATATGACTGGGTGCTGACTGGGGGATGACATGGTCACTGATGTGGTCACTGATTGGGTGATGACATGGATGCTGACTGGGTGCTAACGAGGTTATCAAAATTTTATTAAGTCATCAATTTTCCTAAGGCACGACCTCCATAAGTTCCTTTTATTTCACATAAGTTATATGGATACCTTTACCATATAAACACTACATTCTCAACCACCACATTGCATGTGGGATTTAAGAGGTGGATTTTAACCAAGGGACAAGATTGATCCACAAATTAGATGGATGAATGCTGAGCAACGATCTTTCGAAGGTCATAAATCAAGATCCAAACATCCGTTTTGGAAAAACCATACCTCATTGGAAATTTAATTCGACAAGGAAGACAATGGGAAATGTTTCAAGGGATGAATTTTGCCATAATTTTTCAAGAAATTAAAATAATGGTTATCTCTATTTTCTTGACTTGTTGAGAAATATTTTTGGAACCTTGACTTCCCGAGGCTGTAACGTGAGATGTAGAACTACAAATTTCACTCAAGAGGACTAGTTGGAATGCTGGAATGATGGATATTTCTTCTAGGATGGTTTCCATGGCTGAGAAATCATTGATCATGCTCAAAAAATTAAAACATAGTCTACTTTTTAAAAAGGCGGTCAAATTAAAAATTTGGAAATAAAATTTTATTATTAAAGATGAAAAAGGTCCCACCAAAAGGCACAAATTTCAATGACTTAAGTTCATTAATAAGAATTTAATGAAGCATTAATTTAAAAAAAAGAGGTAGCACATGTGGAAACTTCTCGAAGGACAAAACCCTAACTACAAGAAGCATTGGAAGCAGATTTTAAAAGAGAGAGAACACCATCAAAGAAAGGGTTAGACGATCAGAATAGAAACGGTTCGACCATCAGTATGTAGCCAAGTTTCTGATTAGAAAATAAAGATCTTCATTCTTCTTCTTCTTCTAAACTAATTTTCTCAGGGCTTTATGCTTGTATTTCTGAACTGAGCATATGGTTGAGCTTTTGAGTGTATTTCTTTTTTCTTCCAAGACACTTTCTCTAAGAAGATCATGGAGTATTTTACAACCATATATGTGATTGTTAAATGTAGGCTAGGATTGTCTAAATGATTCATGGAGGTTTAGTCCTTGCATTTGGCAAACTTTATTTCTGAGCATAAGTCAATTGGTTTACTGAAATTCTTTGTAATGTTGAATATTTTTTATGAAACTCCACTGAGAACTAAATCGGGGTGTAACTTTAATGATTTCTCAAAATCTGAGTTTATGAGCATGATACTTTTGAAGTGCACCTATCATATTTGCTTATGTTTTGAATGCATACCCATTTAAATTTCTCTGAAATGATCAACACCATTTCACTCTTTTTCTTGTGAGAGGATATGGCACATCTTCTGTTTGCATATGTTTCAAAGGGTTGTAATAATGAACTTGAGCATGTATTTATTTTTATATTGAAGCTTTTCTTCATCTTTTTCATTGTTAAAGAGATACTTGGTTCATTTCCAAGCAAATGTTGCATTGAAAGATAAATCTGGTTATCAAGAACCATTTTGTACATAAGCTAAAACAATGAAGATTTGGGGTTTGTTTTTTAGCGTCCTCCCATTTGGCAGTTGTTGGCGCTTGAATCCATCAGGACCGAAAATATAACCTCGTGAGGATATAAATCCTTCTGCGTTTTTAGAAAGGTTGTACTCCTCTTTGGATTATGATTTTCTTTGTAATTTCGAATCAAGAATAATATAGGACTATATCACATAATATAGTGTAATATTTAATGCTCAAGAAAAAATAAAGTGCTAAAAGGAAAAAAATATATTTATAAAGGAGAATTCGTGAGAAGTGGACCAAGAATCTCAAACATCACACATTACATAAAACAAAAAATGTCCTCACATACATCATAGTAGAAATAAAGATTCTAATCACATTCAAAATAAAATAAGATGGTCCATTTGCATGAGATAACTTTTAAATATTAATACTTATAGATATCAAAAGAAGATTTTGATAGATAAACTTCAAATACTTTATACTCAAAACTCAAAGTTATAAAATGCAGTCAAAATTGATCCCGAATTAGTTCTCTGGGATTTCTAAAAAATAATAATGTCTATTAAAGCGCATTAAATTCAAGTGTTTGTCCAGTGGACTGGGATCGGGGTTCCCATGAACCATAAAGAAAATATGTACAAGAAAGTATAAAGTAGAAAGTGGAACATGGGTGGATCTTGAACAACAGGATCTGGAAAGAATACAAGAAGAAGTTTATCAAGATTCAATTATACTTTTCTAGTTAAAGAAGAAGAATAATTGGATGCAAATCTAATAATGGAAGAAATATGTGATCAACATATACTTACTATGATGGAATCTCTCTGTTTACTTTCTTGTTCCTGCATCTTTTGTACTCCTGTTTGTGTCAGTTAGAGGGTCAGTTCTAACTACTTCTGCTGATATCTCATAAATCTTGGAAATAAAGTTGTTTAACCATTTTTTAATATAGTCCCTTAATGGGGCAACAATCACTTCTTGTTTCAATTTAATATTAAACAACTCGTGCTCAACTTCTCTATAGTCAATAGATAGATTTTTCAAAGTATTTTCAATCTCTTCATTTTTATTGGTATTTTCCTCGACAAAATGTCGAGTGGAAATAATCAAATTTGAAATTACTTTAACTCTTGAACTTGATCCCGGGATTTCTTGAAAAATCTTATCATGCTGAATAATGGAAATTGGGGTAGCCAAAATGGGTGGATGCATAAGATTTTCTTCCAATTCCTTGACTCTTTCTTTTAGTAGAGCATTTTCCTCCTCCATATTAGCGATTGAAAAGTCCAATGCATCCCCCATGACCTTGTGAATGGAAGACAACTTTGATGGTAACATGTTCTGAGTATCAATGGTGGACCGTGTTTTCCCCCTTTTACTCTTTGAGATCCTCTCAAAAATATTTTTCTTAGAATATTTATCAAACGAGGCATTATGAAGAGTGAAAGTTTCTTCATCAGAAAAAATCTCATCCCAGACAACATGTGTAGAAATATGCGGTACATTTTATGTAGCAGGCTCTTCTTCATTTGAGAAGATGATATTCTCGATGTAAACATACATTTCCATGTCATCCAACACATATAGGGCTCAGGTGCATGCATTTATCCTCCCCCTTGTTGAGAATCAGTTCTTTTCCTTATGACCTTTAATTTGTGGGGATTTTCTAAATTCCCTTGAGTAGGGTTTTTCTCTTCGTCGTCCCCTGAATTATTTCTCTGAGTTTTTCTTTGTTGGGTCACTCCACTATGAGAGTTTACCTTGAGTAGAACAATTTTTCGAGAAACAAAAGGAGATTGAGAACTCTTTTCATTGGAGGTATTTCCTCTCTCTTTATGGGGTTATATGGTGCTTATGATAGTCTTTATATCGCCAATATTTCTGTCAATTTCTTGAACATTAGGGTCATGACTATGAACCTGTTATTATCCATATATAAGAGTGTTGATGAGTGAGGGGATGAGTTTGACTAAAACCATATGATTGTAAAAAAGGTGATTAGGGTCAAACCCCTTGATCTCTTATGCAAATCTCATGTTGAAATGGTCGAAATAGGAAGCATATTCGTCAATCTTAGCAATTCCTCTTAGGAGAATTTCGCCAACCTTTTAGGGAGGTGAAATAATTTTTTCCTTTTTTGTAAAAGGTATGAAACCATAATTTGTGTTGTCTTTCCATTTCTATAATAAACAATTTGTTAGACACATAATATAGAAGAAATATGGGTTTTTCGTGAGAACAAAAAACCTTGATGATATTATAATCATCCATTTTTTCAAGAATTCTTTTTCCATTCAGAAAAGTTGAGGCTTCTAATGAGAGTCGAGAAGTATCTTTTCCAAATATTAACTTTTTAAATTTATACACCAAATTATTATATACTTCATAAAAATGGTGGCCAACCTTTTTCCTCCACAGAGCTTGATACCACATAGTTATAGGGTCCACCTTTGAGTTTACCCTTTTAGCAATGCTTAATCCCTCAAAAAAATGATAGTGAGTGATGGAGAACACCAAATAAGGTGCCATATAAAATTTATTCTCAGTCTTGAAATTTATTAGCTCTGTAGTAACCTCATTTGATATAATCTTCGCCCAGTCAAAAATTGCGTTCTCGTGAACACTGAAATGCAATATATAAAATGCCAATCAGGGAATAGTTGTTGTAGAATATGAACAACAACTCGAGTGAATAACCAAGAAATTTATTTATATGGGTCTTTTAAAGAAATAACATGAATCTTGGACGGTACTTTTGGCATTGAGGCCGAATCTTGTAGATATTCTTGTAGAAGTTCTATTCCATTATTTTTGCTTCTCAGAAAATTCTTGGCTTCTTCTCCTTTGTAGACCAGGTTTGGCTCTGACAATATCAACATCTTCTTAAATACTAACGGTTCCAGTGAAACAAGGATTCACTTTGCAATGAAATGGTTCTTCTATTTTGGACAAGTTTAACGACACACCAAGTGACAATATCTTTGTTGGATTACTGAGCGGGGGGGGGGTGAATCA
>ML809303.1:252277-266485 GCA_009831015.1 Picea engelmannii | reverse complement strand
CTATGGACAAAATTAGTTTGTCCTAAGAAGGATTGAAGAAGTTTCTTTGTCGTTGGCAAAGGCACTTTACCAATGGCTTCCACCCTTTCAGGGTCTATTTTTACTCCTTCCTTAGTTATGATGTGGCCCAATAATTTTCCTTCTGTCACCCCAAAGATTGACTTAGCAGGATTCAGTGAGATTCCAAACTCACGACATCTATCCAAAACTTGTCTAAGGTGGCAAATATGAGTTTTACCATCCTTAGAAAAAATTGTTAAATCATCTTGATATATTTCAATTAATTTCCCGATCAATCCCCTAAAGGCATAATCCATAGCCCTTTGAAAAGTAGCTCCAGCATTTGATAAACCAAATGGCATTCTAAGATATTCAAAAGTACCCCATGGAGTAGTAAAAGTAGTTTTATGCCTATATTCTTCCTTTAATCTGATCTGATTATAACCTGAGAATCCATCAAGCATGGAAATCATTCCTGATCCTGTAACCCTTTGAAGTAGAGTTTCCATCTTGGGAAGGGGATAGTTGTCTTTTGTGCAAGCAGTGTTTAAGTTCTTGAAGTCAATGTAGATACAAATTTTCCCATTCTTCTTCCTAGCAACAACCAAGTTTGAACACCAAGAAGAATGTCTAGTCTATTGAATAATACTTGCATCAAGCATTTTCTTTAACTCCTGTTGAACTAGAGGAGCTAACTTTGGGTTTAACTGTCTTAACTTCTGTCTAAAGGGCTTAGTATCTTCCTTAAGAGGAATCACATGCTGAATCACATCCTCCCTATAGACTTTGAGTACATCATATCCAAAGGCTAAGACATCCCTATATTCCTTTAATAATTTAACAATTTCATTTCTTTCATCTATAGGGGTAGTCTTGCCTACCTTTATTAATCTGGGTTCTTCATGAGTTCCGATATTCACTTCAAGGTAATCACATAGTTTTTTCTCTGTTTCTTTCTTCTTTTTGTCACCATCCTGCCTATCAAAATCCCTTTCTGAAGAAACCACCTTTCTAGGTGGTGCCTTTACCTCATCATCATTTCCTGTATAATTATTACCTTCTTCTTTCATACTTATGACTAAGTATGAAAACTCATGGATGTGAAGTAAAAACTTGACCATCAGTTTGTCATCATCAAAGACCTGCCAATGATCCATATTATTCAGAACGGAGGGCCCGAAAATAACCTCTACTGAAATTTGTTCATCAATTAAGTTGTCTAGAAGTTGAAGTGTAGAAGCTGCTACTGCAAGTTCATCGGCTTTCGCATTCTGTTCTCTAGGAATTTCAATCAAGTCTATAGCATCTAAATCTTCTATAAGGTTCCAAATTGCATTTCTATACCCTTTTAATGTTTCAGACTTGCAAGCAAACTTATCCTTTAACTGTTGTATTACCAAGTCTGAATCCCCTTTGATATTTAGACATTTGATTCCTTTATCTTTGCAAATCTCTAAACCAAGGATTAAAGCCTCATACTCAACCACATTGTTAGTTGTATCAAACTCCAATCTAAAAGAAAACTTCAAAATTTCACCAGTTGGAGACTGAAGTACAATTCCGGCACCCTTTCCCGCTCTAGAAAAAGCACCATCAAAGTTCATGTACCAAACCTTGTCCAATTCACAATCTTTAACTGTTTCTTGTAAAGGCACAATGGAGTTAGACAAGATAGCATAGTTACCAAGACCTTCATCGGTCCAGTTTAATTCGTTTTTGGGCTTCTTGGGATCCTCAATATGATACTTTCTGTACACTTCCTTATTCAATTTGAAAGTACCTCCATTAGGAGTAGGGATAGTAGCATAAGATAAGTCCATTTGTAAACTACCACCCAAGTCTGCAACTGTTTTTATGTTATTAACATTCTCCATACATCCGGCACATCAATCACAACAATATCCATTTCAATCATAATGTTCGGAAAACCTGCTAAGTAAACTTGCAAACCTTTGATCAATCCATGCACTTCTATTGTTTGACTGTCCAAGGCACAAATGTTATGGTAAGGTCTTGATATTCTTAAGTTCAATTGTTGCATCACCTTCTTAGTAATAACATTTGAAGTAGCTCCTGAATCAAGCATGCAATTGCGTAAAACTTTATCGTTCAGAAGTAAGGAAAGGTAGAAAGGTAAATTCTTCTCATTCTTCCTATCCCAATTCTGCAAAATTATTGCTGCATCCTGGTAGGCCGAGGCTACTTGTTTTTCAACAATACTCACAGGTGGCTCATCAATGGCTTTAAGCAACTTTTCCTTTTGTGAAGGAATCTTAATGAGCTCTGATACTGGCACCAACATCTTTACACTATTCAACCATCCACCTAAGTCTATATTCAAATCTGCATTAACTAGCACCTTAGACTTAGGAGGAGATAGCTTAGGAGGATTGGCTTGACCTTTTTCTTGACTTTTATTTTCCTTCCTATTGTATGTAATGCCTCTAAAACGAGCCATTTCTGCAACTTGATAGGGGTGGGCTTAGGCCCATACTTTTCTGTAGCTTTATCAACAACTCCACTCATAAAGTTACCATAGCTCCCATAATCAGTAACATCCAAATAACCATTGTTAACACCATAATACTTGTTATTACACATGTTTACTTGTTCATTTCCTTGGTCTTCATAGTCATTATTGCATTCTTCAAGGAAGACAAGGCAAGTAGATTCCTCATGAAACTCACCACAAGGTCTACAATAAGGCATAGGACGATGATCCACTAAGTTGGTGGTTTCAAGAGGATTAGGTGGCCGTTGATTATTCTGAGGAGGTCTCCTTAACCATTTATCATTTGGCCTATTTTGTTGTCTATTATTTCCTTGAGACCTCTCTACAGTGATCAATCTGTTCTGCAAAGAATTAATTTGGTTGTCACACTTCATATCCAACTTCTTAATTAATTCAGTCAATTCTTTAATTCCATCATTAGATGATGTTTGACCCTCATCCCTCTTCTTCTTTTCTTCATTAAATTTTGAAGAGGAACCTCTATTAAAACCAGGAATGTTGGACTTCCTTGCTTCAAGCATGTTCTTTTCAATCCTTACTGTGATTTCTTGTGCTTCCAGCAAAGTCTGAGGATCCTTATCCCTCAAGGCATACCTCATCTCTCCTTCAAAGGATTCAATATAATAAATCAATATTGCAGCAACAGGGGGTTTGACATCTTGATGAAGATTCTTCACCAAGTTACTAAAATTTTCATTAAACTCTACCACTGTTTCATTTTCCTTTTTATGGCTGGTGGTGAGTGCACCCAACTGAAAATGATGTTCTTTCTGATCACCACATCTCTTTCTAAATTCATCAATAAGTGAGCTGAGGGTGTTAAATTTGTTGGCAGGAAAATCTTCAAACCAATCAGCAGCATTCCCCTCCAAAGAATACACAAACAAGGTCATCTTCACATCTTCCTCACCATGGCCTCTACAATACTTATCAATACACTGATGAAAACATGAGATGTGGGCCTGGGCACTAACAACATTATTCCCATGGAAGATAGACAATTTGTCAATGGCTTTCTTGGGAACATCATGAGGGGCACCTTGGATAACTGCAAAGTTCAAGGGTCTCAAAAAGGTGTCCATTAGTACGTTAGTGTTATTAGTTGTATTATTAAAATTTGGTTGATTATTAGTTTGGAACCAATATTGGATATCGTTGAGTGCTTCCTCGCTAATACTTTCAAGTAAACTCCTAGCAGTCGAGCGATTTTCTCTCCTCCTGTAAACCTGTTCAGGTTCAGGAAAAGAGTAAAGCACTCCTCGAGGGTTTCTCCTAGTAGTGTACTTGCAAGATTTTTTCAATGGAGTCGCCACTTAGATAGGAATCAAACAAAGCTAACCAATCTCAAGTTCAAAGAATTTTAAGGCCTAAAAGATTTTACAATTAGTTCTTAAAAGTTAAGTTAAGTCGTACAAACCAAGGATGAATAACTCAATCCCCGACAATGGCGCCAAATATGTTGTCGTACTTATACACACTTGCAAATGTGAGCTTGAGTTCGGCTCACTTAGTGTGTCCTTGGAGGCACAATGCCTAGGTTCACAGCCCACACTGTCACTTTGACCGGAACCTCTTCCGTGTAGGCTTACTCCTAGGGAAGCCAAAGGGGGTAGACCTTAGTTACTATGTGTTTTAGAGTTAGGTTCTAGGAGTTAATTTTAGTTTGTTAAGGTTAGAGGGGATTCTAATCCTAATATGATAAGGCAACCATGCAATATGCAAGGGTTAGCATGACAAACAAGTCCTTTTCCTAGGTCAACTAAGACTAGTGCCTAGAAATTGGGCGAGGGGGTCAACTATCTTAAAGGGTGGTTTATTACAAAAGATTACAAGTTACAAATTTACAATAAAGAATAGATCAAATAAATAATATCATATACATTTACATACAAGATTTACAACTGAAAGAATGATAAATCACAACAACAATCTAACCAAGAGCTTGTTCAGTGTGTGTAGGATATAGAACATTAAAGTATCAATCACATCATCATCAACACTAGATCATCAACATATTACTTCATCAACAAGATTACCAAGATTTAGAAGAATCAAGCACAACTATTATGAAGAAATGAAGACAATCTACACTCTTTTCTATTAAGCCCCCCCCCAAGTATTATTAGATTAGGCCAAGGGTTTAATAGTTAGGATTTTCTTAAGGATTTTAATTTTTATTGGCTTTCACCAAAGCCTCCTCCTCCTGTTGCCAAATAACTACCGGGTGCTCAAGATAGTAAGGCAACGAGGCCCACCCCAGCTTCCATGGTCAGCCCTGACAATAAGAGTACTTCCCTCCGTTGTTTTCCTCAAATCCGTTTTAGATGGTGGAGATGGTGGTCTAAGGTACCCTAAAATAGTCTATTAAGTATATATAATAGTTAGGTAGACTTTTAGGTTATTAAAAGAGTGTTTTGAGAGTTTTAAAGTACTTTAAAAGTGCAAAATAATGAGATGGCCTAAACTGAACTTGCTCAGAAAATGTGTTGCTTAAGATTTAACAATTAAATACATCAACACATAAGAAGAAAATAAGATAAATGGCGGAAAGAGATAGATAGATTTATCATCTGCACATCACATTAGTTGATTAGATACCATAGATCCAATGGCAAGAACAACTTGCCTTATGAGATGAAGAAGAAAATTTAAATGTTTGCTAAGTTAACCCTTTAAGAAAACTCAAGCCCAAGACGTGGATATTAAGAGATATTAAGCAATAAACACAATAACCACTTATTGATTAAGCATCACAAGAGATATTAAGCATGAAATTAAGATATGTGCTTAAGAGAAATTAAGAACTTGAATGAAAATAAGCTAACTAAGCAAGATCAAAGCAATTATTAAGTGTGTTGCCCAATGGGCTTAAGATATGAGATCTGATCTAAAGCATAAACATCAAGAGCATTAAACCATTTATATCTATCACATCACATGAGAAAATAAAGATTAACACTTATCCTTACCTCTTTGGGATTTTCTCACCCAACTAGGTAGGTTATTAGTTATCTTGTCTTAGTTAACTTGAGTGTTCTGAGATCTTATTATTAGGATAACTTAGCATGAGATGAGCAAGAAAGAGAGTAAACCAAAACAACAAACTAAAAAGCAAGTTAGATCTACAAACAACCAAGCACTACCCACGTGGGGTTGAGAAGGTGCCCACACCTTCTAAACCTCACGGCCAAGTTAGAAGAAAAACTCAAAAAAATATGAAATGCAAGCTAGATCTACCCACGTCCTAGCCTACCCACAAGCTTGCAGAAGAGGGAAGACTGTACCACTTCCCCTCTTACACCTCAAGCTCAACTAAACAAGCAAACAAAGAAGGAAAATGCACTCCTTAAGCTAGAAAAAGACTAGAGAGGTAAGAAATAGCTATCAAATTCCCCCAAGGGGTTGTTGAGTGTTGTATGTGTCTTTTTGGGGCAGTCAATAGCCTCCTATCAGATCTGATGTACCTGTTAAAACAATAAGGTCTTCTTGCTAGGATGGCTACATACAACCAAACAAAGTTAAGGAAAACCTTCCCCTTTTGGGAAAAAGACTTTCCACAAAACAAGATATAGATTTGAGATATTATTGACCTATCTAAAACAATGTATGCTAGCTGAAAGTGAGATGTATGTTTATTAAATAATAGAGCAGAGTAATATATCAAGATGGTTGAAGTGTGAGAAGCCTGAAGAGATCCTTCTCTTCTAGAAGGTCTTCCCAATGAGACTTTGAAAGTGAACCTGCAATCTTCCTTCAATATCAAGCATACACTAGATAAAATGTTGATGCAATAACCATAAACGACACTTCAATTTAAGTTATACATCAAGATCTATAGGAAAAAAGGGCACACACACCGTCTAACCTACCTAGATAACACTTTATCCAAGATCTAGGATTGCATGAATCAAGAAAGAAATTTAAACAATGTTACCTTCATTTCCATAAGAGAAGCAAGCATACACATTACCCTTATTGTTGTCCTCCAAAGCTTCTTGAATCTTATCACCAAAAGAAGTAGATCTTGGAGAGGAATACTCCAAAACCTAAGAGCTAGAATGAAATGAGAATGTATGAAATGACAATAGAGAGAGAGAGGAAAATCAAGTAGCATAACAATAGCTCAAGATATGGTAGTTTTGGAGAGAGAAAAGGGATCTATTTATACTTGGAGAGGCAAACCTACCCCTCTTAGATCTAAGCCAAGTGTCCACCACCAAGCAATAGAGTAGATCTCTAGGCTAGGGTGCACGTCCTAGGGCTTGCACAATAGATCTAGGGTGTAGAAAAATAGAAAAATTATTTAGATAGATCTAATGGCATGTAGGAGGTGTGGGATTTGTTCCATGGAAAATGAAAAGACTCAAATAATTTTTTAATAATTATTTGTTGGAGTTTCTAGATGAGGGAGGGCACACCTCTTGGGATGAGGAGAAGAGATGAGAGGTGAGGAAAGGGTGTGAGGTGTTGGGATTACAAAAAGGGTGAGGGAAAGACATGGGATCCGTTCCAAAGAAAGGTGAAGAGTCATCTCTCAACAAAAAACGTAACTTTTATTGGAGAGAGGAAAATGAGTGCGTAACTCTCTTGGAGAGTGCTCCCCTTGGTAAAAAAACTAACCCAAATGCAAGTATTGGTAAGGTGGAGTAAGGGGGATCACCTCTAGGGGTGACAAGAAGGTTAAATGAAGTGAAAAATAAGGAGAGGGGGCCACACTCAAGTCACAATTAAATTAAAAAGTGAAAAACGTCAATCCCCCTAGGGGGCGCAACTTTTGAGTGTGGGGGTTGGAAAAGGGGTTAGACAAGGTTGAAAAGGGTTGGGAGGCTAAGGTTATTCTTAGGGGGTCTCTCTCTAACCATCATTTCAACATTTCACATCATCTAACTCATTATTACAATTTTTACATCATGCCATATTTAGATTTTAGCAATTAAAATAGCTGTTATAGACTGACTGACACTCTAGGTGGACTAACCCATGGCTAAAGTTGTCCGACTGAGCTGAAAATTGGTCCAAGTATGTAGGAGGTGCTATTCCATTTATTTTGAGCACAAATACCCCTATCAAAAGTCCAAGGATCCATTTTTTACAATTATTGCTCAAAAATAATTAATTAATTAAATAATTAAACCTCCAAACTTAGGGAAATTTAATTAAAAAATAATTAATTGAAAAAAACTAACCTAGACTCGACGGAATTCCACGAAACTTTATATGATGTCTTGCATGGTCATTTACAATGAATTCCCTATATAGTTACCAAAACATAAGCCCATTGCAACGTCGTTCACCACTTTGGAGGACATATGTAAAGTGCGAGGGAAAAACTCAAGGGAAATCATTAAGGATATAAAGCCCAATGATAACCTGAGGATAAAAAAACCTCGGTGAAAGGAACTCTCCCAGTGAATCGATGCCAAGGTAACTGACCTAGACATGACTCATGAAGACTATTACATTATCAACCCACGCAGGGGTGCGGAAATTCCAAGTACAAAAATAAGTGTTGGGCCAAACATAGCCCTATAGAACCAAGAATCTTCAATAATACTGCATCTGACGATACATCTTTTCATGGCACATGAGTTGACCACTGGTGCTAAATGGGCGGTCAACACAACCCAGATGAGGCTGGTACATCTGTTTCTTCAGCACCTACTGAATGGAAGCTACAACTCCCAGATGTACAAGCACCAACTTGTACCAAATTTTTTTACAGTCTTCCCTTGCTCCTCCCTACCACTCTGAAATCATTCTCTATCACAAAGAACCTGCAAACCAATTCTTTATCTTCTTTGTCAAACAATAAGCATTCAAATCCTCTTTGCACAATTCATTCTTGACCATACCACTTAGATTTTCAATCTGTGTAGGTGTCTTCCTTTCTCTGTCTTTTCTCTTCCTCAAATTTTACAGAGCCATATATTTCCCATAATCCTCTCTCACATTTTACTTTTCTTACAACGATCACTTTATATGTCTTCCTGTATCATCAACGCGTACAATCGAACCCTCAGGCTTCAAATATTCAGTTACAATAACTGAATAACTTCTTTACAGTGATTATTATTGGCCAAGGCATCAAGACGAACAATATCCACATGATCAGTTTAAATATTTAACCAACACCGTTCGATGAGCATACAAATGTTTTTCGGCATTTCGCATTTCGGCGTTTCGACACTTTTGTGATGAAGTGTTTCGATACTCCAAGTCCCGATCCCCGGTATTTTGGCGTTTTGCATTTTTCTGTTTCAGCATTTCGCATTTCGGCGTTTCAGCATTTCTTGTGATGAAGTGTTTCAACATTCCAAGTCATGAACCCCGAAATCTTCACCAAAAAGGTTTTTCGGCGTTTTCGCATTTCCACGTTTCGGCATATCGACATTTCGCATTTCGCGATTTCGACATTTTGGTATTCCTGTGGTGAATTTTCTTGACACTCCATGTCACGATCCCCGAAACCTCGAAATGTAGCTTGGTTGCACTAGCTCCTTCCTCGAGCCTTCGTTGATGTGACCATAGGTTATGACCAAGGGAAAATTCTGAACACGCATTTTGCATTTCGTGTTTCGGGGATTCTGTGAAGAGTCGTCTCGACTCTCCATGTCCCAAACTCCAAAATGGAGCTTGTCTCTTCGAGCTCTTCTCTACACCTCTTCGACGATGTGACCACCGGCGGTGACCAAGCGCTTATCCATAAAGTGCTTTCGCTATTTCCCATTTCGGCATTTCGCATTTCGGAACTTCGGGACTCCTGTGATGAAGAGTCTCGAATATTGACTCCTCCAACTCCCGGTATCCGAAACTTCGAAATGGAGTCGGATCAATGGTCCATGATCTCCCTCGGATCAATGACTCAGATTAATTCATGGTTTCGATATTTCGGCATTCAAGATTTCGTGATGTTGAATTTTTTGCTTACCATGCAAAAATACTGAAATAGAAACTCCCGGAATCCCGAAATACAAACTCCCGGAATCCCGAAATAGAAACTCCCGGGTTCTTCGTAGTTTCTCATTTCGGTATTTCAAGAGGCATGCTGATCTCCGAATTTGGAACCACCATGCCTGTGCAAACTGATCCACGCTTGTGCAAAATGATCCACGCCTGTCCCTTTAGCATTTTTAAAGTTTGGCATTAATGAAAAAAATAAGTTCTGTGCAAACTGCAATTCTTGCCAACAGAAACAACTACTCCACCGCTCACACTCCCTAGGGAAAGGTCAGAGTAATGGAATTGAATAAATGAGAATTACACTAAATTCCCAACATTATATATTCATGTTCCTATCTTGACACATGGAACTCAAGGAGATAATTTGACTCCACTTGGTGATTCGCCCCCCTCACTTAGTAACTTAGGATAACACAATAATATAAATATTTAGGACTTAGGAATAATATTATTTTATTCCTTGGCTTAAGCCCACTTGACTTATCCCCTTTTCCTCTTAAGGCCTAGCCCCCCATACTCTTTCGTATGACTTGGTCTGTAGCAATGATGTATTTTTATTCATATATCAGAGTGCGATTACATTTTACAATGTTTCCCCGTAGGGATTTAAACATATAGGCTCTTAGGCCTAATAATCGAACATACACTCTGTCCCAAAACATATATACAAAGACACTCTGACCCAAAACATCATGGCTTACTAACCTATAAAATATATGTACATTTACAACTTGGGGGTATTACAACGTTGAACATTATGAGAGGGATGGACATTAGTTTAGGGATTTATTTACCCATTGAGACCCACAATTTTGCGTGTTTTGTAGATTCCACATTCATTTTGAGTGTTGTTGCAACTTTACAATAGAATTAAGGCCTGATAAAGATATCATATGCACATAATTGGAGTCATCACACAAAAAAGATGAGAGAAAGGAAAAAACATTGAAAAATTGAAAGTCCTTTCTCTCCTTAGCTAGGCGACCGTGAGCTATGCCTCTAGAAATGTGCTCCTTAACCTATCCAAGAAACATGAGTTCTTTTAAGATATTGCTCAAATGTTTTGACATTCTTTTGGACTCCACCAACTCATGCAATGCTTCAAATTGTGTTTTCAACTTTACACCATGACACTAGAACCCTTTTCCTCAACACTGATATACCTATGTGGCCATCACATCCAACACATGTATCCAAAAATGTATCTGAACATGCCTTAAAGTGTGAAAAATTAAATGAAGAAAAACTAAACTTATCACTAGAAACGGTCTAGCCAATGATTTTTGACCGCAATGAAAAACATAAGGAAACGTGGGTTCCAAAGAAATGTTTATGTACATTCAATGTTCAAGAATACATCGGAGCCTTGGGATACATATTTCAAAGCAAGTGCGCTTTAGGGATTGGAGCATGTATGCATACATGGAATTTCACAAATACATAGACAAGAAACCTACATTATCACTACGCTTATGCTCACAACGATTATGATCTCATGTTGGATAAGAACATGCTACATGAATCGAATGAGCCACTAGATTAATATGTTGTGACACATCCATATCGAGCACCAAATTGTTTTCTTAGATCCACTCATTATGACTTCGCTATCGATATCTATGCAATGGGTGTTATCATGGATGCAATCTTCAATGGGCACTCACTATTTACATACCCTAACATAATAGATCACACACACACACACACACACACACACACACACACACACACATATATTATTTTTTTATTTATTTTTAACTTTTGAATAAAGCACGGGGAAACCCACCGGACACTTCCTCTCATTTTGAGAATGGTACCCATGGTAAACCAAATTTTGTAGAAAGCAGAGGTATTTTCGATAGCTTACTCATTTAAGAGCTCAAAATGTCACTTGCGAGAATTTAACTTGGATGGGGGGAAAACACCCCTCATCACAAACCACTTGGGCTAAACCAAATTGATATATATATATACATTTTCTTTGTCATTGGTTCTCCTGATATCAAAACTTGGCTTCAAGGATTAGTGCTTGCTGCCTCTATGGATTACAACTCTCCAAAAGAGTTTTCAAAAATTGATTTTACAAAATGATTTTCCTCTTTACTACCGAGTGAAAGTGCCCTGTCCATTGATCTCATAAATAATTTGTTGTCATGGAATCCAAAGAGAATACCAAGAGAAATGGAAGCACTACAACATCCTTTCTTCTATCCATATTATAACATTGTCTGACCTCTTTTATTTCCAGTTCACTCCTTTTGATATCATTCAAAAGCCCTTGCATGTGATGGTGAACATATACGGTAAGCAACTTGATGCTTACAGTTGGAATGCACAAGAATGGAGAATTCCCTCTATTCACTGTGGTCAGAATATGTGAGCTTATTTTATGGGATCATAAATATGCATCGGGTAACCAACATATGATGAGAGTCCAATAGAAACAATGGCACCTAGAGCTGAGAAGAAACTCGAGGAGAAGGAACCCTTGCATTTTTCCTTCACTGACAAGGAGGAATCGTCCTTCAGTTTTTTCAGATGCATTATCAGAGAAGAATTAGCTCTGATATGAAATATCTCAGAGAGAATAAACAAAGACAGATCTCAAATTTGACACCAAAGTGTGCGACCAAGACACACTAAAAGAAAGACAAAAGGTAGATAGACGTTTCTGTAGGAGAATGTAAACTCCCAAGGGAATAAATGAGACAAAGTTTTTTGGATGAGACAAACCCAACCATGGATAACCACCATAGATTAATTCAGTCCCTAAGAATTATAAGCACTCTAATACCACTGTTAAAATACACATGAATGGAGATCAACGTTGAATGCATTTTATTAATAATATACACATATAAATACATGATTTATGACCTATGGGTTCATATTCCAATAGGTCTCTTGGACTTCCGATGACAGTTCCTATTCACTTGACTTTTCATATTTCTTCTCAAGTGAATAATTCTATAACCCTTACACTCCCGATGATAGTTCCTATTGACTTTACTTTTCATATTTCTTCTCAAGTGAATAATTCCATACCCCTAATGGATTAGGTTTCAAAAAGCATGCCATTACTATAAATCAAATGCTTAGTTCCAAAAACCCAAGTGTTCTGGTTAGGGGCATAAATGGAAGATACTTTTACATGGTATATATAACGTCCTCCAGGGAATAATATAGAAATGCCACAAATTCCTTATTAATAGCCCATCTCACCTCCTATGTTGTGGCCTCTGTTTTTATACAAAGGACGAACCATCCTTGATCTAAAAATGAAGAAGACTTGTATTCTTAAAAATATTTGCAAGTTAAATTTTATGTGTTAAAATGCAAATGGATCAACTTTGCAACACAACTTTAATAGGATTTACTCATTCAAGATGCATATAAACAACAACAAAAACAGTGAACAGAAAACACATAACACAACAAATGATAAAGGAGTTCACCCCTCTCTTGGGCTACATCTCCTGGTCCAGCTTCCAATGGATCATTTGTATTATTTTCTCAAAGTGCTAAAAAATGTGCTTTACAATGCTCAAAATGCCAAATAAACTGCTCCAATGGCTTCAGAACGTCCAAAAACCCCTAGCTGGGCTTTTTCGGCACCTCGTTTGGCCAAAAATTGAAGAAGATAGGATTCCTAGAAGTCCCCCCTTCAAACTTGTTGTCTCTGCATCTACAAAACACACCCTTGTTGGCTCAACCTAGCCCACACACATATTTAAGCGTAAAAACTTAGCACCGGACGCAACCACACGAACTGTGCAAACTGTAGGACAGTTACGGGCGCACCTAGCCCCTAACCGTCAAGGGAAAGGTCATATGACCCATGTGACCACGCACAAGTATAAACATAGGCTCCCGTTCCACAAGTCAATGGTCAAAGGACAAATGGCAGATCGTTTGTATAACCATTGGAACCAAAACACAACCGCGCGCACACGCTGAATGGTATAGCATTGGGTCATATGTTAATACAATGTGTGACCAAGGGTTGGAGCTAAGCCCTAGCCCGGTCGCACCCCAAACTATACACATATGCAAACATTTATACATATTTTTCCATATATATAACAAGGAACAACCAGTGGCGTGCCGGTTGGCGGCTCTTCCCAAGTCTCTCCCCCCTGCCCGGAGGTCACGGGGTCGACTCCGACCAACGACATAATTTTAAACCAATAGATATATGACACATGGTGACCATTGACTGGGCCATGTGTCGTCATCCCATTCACTGTAAACATTCCATGTCACATGCCAACTATCCAAATAACTGCCTGCCACGTGTCATACAGACTGTACAGTCAACACCCCTTTTTTTGTCTGTTTGTCATTTTGAACAGAACACGATATCTCTCGCTCCCGACGTCCGTTTGAACCCAAACGAGTTGCGTTGGGTTCATAAAGACGAGGTCTATGCTCTCGTTCGATATGAAGTGATTTCGAACACTTTGAATTTTTGAGCAAAATTTGATCCCCTGGATCACACCTCCCCATTGGAAATCTTTTGGACCTCCAAAAGACTATTTTCAATCTATCTGAAGATGAGGGTATAGCTCCCTCACCTTTCCAACCTCAATCCATTTGGATTTTCTTGGATTTGTACCTTTAAGACCAACTCGAAGATACTCCACATTTCCTCGTTTTGAAGTTCGCATTCTCCTGTCAAGGATGGTGTCTTCATGCAGTTCTGTAAGATATTCTGGGGAAAAATCATCTATAGAAGG